>SKCR01001249.1:0-129899 GCA_019454045.1 Zanthoxylum bungeanum
TTTTCTAGATAAGCATTCAAAATATTAATTCACCTACATAAAAGATAAAAATCACAATAAAAAAATATAAAACATAAATTTAATTATTATGCTAAATTTATGGGATAAATGAAACTACAAGTGTAAAATGATTGATTTTTCTTTTAATAAATGTGCACTTTTTAGTGTTCATGAGGTTACGCTTGCCTTACAAGTATATTTCTATCTTAAATGGAAATCTATTCAAAAGAACTAGATCATGCGCTATTATGATCACGGCTAACTCAAATTCCCTCCGCCGAGTTCCTAAGGATTTACCAAGGTTATTCTATTATTTGTTAGAGAAAGATAATACGTATCAAATTATAGAGAATAATAAATAATAAACAATGAACCCAAAAGAATAAAAAGATAGAAATTAATTAATAAATATATGTTTAGGATCCATTACAACCCTAGAGTAATGATTTAGCTAATCATGATAGTGAATAAAAACATGATAATCATTATAGATACAAAATAAAGACTCATAAAAGATAAGTATATAGAAAATGGAAGAAAGAACTCTCGTTACAGTCTTCGCCTTCAAACTCCAACACCAGTTGATGCGTTCGTCTTTGTCGTGCTCTAGGTATTCTTCTATGCTCTCGGACTCCAAAATTATATTATATGACTTCTTTTTAGGGTTTGTGATGAGCTTGTACTTATATAGGAGGTCTGTGGGGTCTTTCCTGATTAAAAATTATATCCTGGGCGAACTAGTGAACGACTTCCGCATGGCGACGAGCGTGTTGGGCGTCGCGACACGCCAACAATGGTTGTGTTCTAGGTGAAATTTCTTCATGTGCGCCTCTCGACGCGCTGTCCAACATCGAGACGAGCATCTCAACCTTTGGAAAGTGACCCAATTTGCTCCGAACGTTATCGTTTCATCCCTAGTTGAAACTGTTTGAGTATTGTTATGATTTTAATTTGTAAAACACACCTGAAACATATTAAAGCGCTCGTAAAACTCGAAAATACACACAAAACATTAAGATAAAAGGGCAAAAAATACATATATATTAACCGCTCATCAGCCTCCACCTAGGAAATTCATCGTAAATTAGAGATTTTGGAAAATTAGAGTTAAAATTTGGATAAATTAATCATATGAACATGTCGTTTGAGTGATGGGTAAGATTTCTAAAAGTTCAAAATAATTGAAGAAATTAGGTTTTTTTTTTTTTTTTTTTGAAAATTAGGTTTTTTAAAATTTGGGATTTTCAAAATTTTGTGAAATTAAGAAGAAATTAAATTTAAAAATAGTAAGAGGGCCGATTTGGTGTCAATTTCGAAAATTTCAAAAAATCGACAACGGTCAATGGTAGTCAACAAATGAATTTGACAACGAAATTGTGTGGGAATAAACAGAAAAAACCATCCATTTCGACGCATACCTACCCCAATGATTTGCGGATAGGCGAGGCGGATTAAGGCTACCGAGCGAAAACGCACCACCTAGATGCCTTAGGTCGTGCGTTTTAGAACACTGTTTTGTCAAAGTTATCGCAGCTCAGGCGACTTGTTATGCCAGCTTGGAACAGAATAAAAAAGAGAGGAATCTGCAAGGCTATTCGCATATGGAGAGATCTTGAATACCTTGCGATGCATATCATAGCAAATCCCTCATATCTCTTGGAGGAACTTCAGCGAACTCAAGGTCATGGGTCCTTTTGATTGTTTGCTTCTTCTCTAAACATGTATCTTCCTAAATTAAATGTATTGAGCCTCAGATGAGCTCTCTCTCTTTCATTTTGTGAGTAAGGTCTCTTGCTCTTTGATTATAGCACTCTATCAACCTTGTTTTTGCTTGTATGAAATAACAAAGTAATAAGTTTGATGAATAAAAGTATCATAGAAGATATGTTTTGTTGTGTTCCCTAATATTTTTTTTACATAACTACTCATGAGATTTCTAAATTTTTCACAAGTATCCATCAGGCTCATGTTATTCTAGCAGTAAAGGATCTGTATTACATTCTAAAATATTACTATTAGAATAATAGTATGGATGGAAATTGAGACACTATGTCTAGTCCCGGTCTCGTCTCTATTATGATTTAAGACGAAAAAATTATTTCGAATCATATTCTAATTGAATCAAAATGAAAAATTATCCCGAAATACAATAAGATTTGTTATTCAGGTCAAATTTTGGTCTGAAAAATCCCATACCGTCTATTATGAAATCCTAAATCTCGATCGAGTTTTGATATTTTCTATCAACCCTAAACAATGTGGACCTAATGATTAATTATTAAAAAAAATGGACTTAATGAGCAATTATAACAAAATTAGGGACCTAAACGGTATTCTCCCTTTTTTAAAAAAAAATGGCCTGAGAACGGTTATGAGGTTTTGTGGATGATCTGCCTTCATGGGAGATATATGGTAATTTGTAAATGATTCATTTTCCCTTCTTTCAAGCTGATCTTTTTGCTGTCACTTCTGCCTCAATCGGGTGCTTCTGTTATTACAAATACTGTTCTGAAATTTTTTCATCTTGTGTTTTCTTGTTCTATTGGTGCTTCATTTCTTCAATGGTGTGATCTATGATGAGATGGAAATGTTTAAGGTGCTGGCCTGTTATGATATAATAAGGAAAATGATATTCAACTACCTTAGATATTACAATAACGATACAAGTTTTAGTCTATATAATTTTATAAAATATAATCTATAGTCTCTAGTGTTAAATAGTTTTTATTAATTGAGTCAATTTTTATATAATTTTGAAAAAAAAAATTACAGTATTTAGACATATTTGGGAATTCAAGTAATTTCATATTAATCATATGAAAAGTGGCTCAAAATTAATGCAAAATATTTAATGGCATGAATTAAAATTTATATTTTCAAAACTGTAGGAATTAAAGTGTCGTTATGATAATCTAAAAGAAAGTGGAATGTCGTTTTCTTAATAAATATATAACAATTTTTCAGTTACATATGTAGCTTCTTGCACATTCTAGACTTTTTTTTTTGCTATGAAAAATAAAAATAAAAGTCATTCAAGTTGAAGGTCGTGCGTAATGCCATCATGGGTACTTTTGACCTTTTGTTTGCTTCTTCTCTAAACATGTATCTTCCTAAATTAAATGTATTGAGCCTCAGATGAGCTCTCTTTCTCTTTCATTTTGTGAGTAAGGTCTCTTGCTCTTTGATTATAGCATTCTTGAGACTGTATTTTTAGTTGTTTAGAGACTATAGCTTATATACCTTTTTGCTTGTATGAAATAACAAAGTAATATGTTGATGGTGAATAAAATATACATGGAAGCTATGTTTTGTTGTGTTTTATTCATGGAAAATGATTATTGGGTCCCAAATTTTTTCATAATTACTCATTAGGTCTTTATTATTATTTTATTTTTTTGAATTATGTATTGTTGCTTTTAAAACAGTAGTATATAGATGGAAATCAAGACGTTCCGTACAGTCTTAGTCTTCATCTCGATTATGATTCGAGACGAAAAAATTATCTCGAGTCCTATTCGGTTTTTTGAATTTGAATGAATAATTATTCCAAATTGCGATATGAGTTTTTTATTCAGGTCGATTTTTCGTCCCAATCTCGTACTGTTTGATATGAGATCTTAAATCTCGATCGAGTTTCGACATTATCTATCAACCCTAAATAAAAGGACTTAATGACTAATTATGAAAAATAAATTACCGACCTAGAGAGCATTCTCTATTTTAGTTATCTTTTATATATGTTGATGGTGATTTCCTGACCCCGAGAAGAGCCGAAGTATGAAGAAGAGTATAGAAGATATTTCCACTTCCCGAATAAGGGGTCCAAGCCCAAGGGGCATAGGCATCCGACCCGACGAGAAGATCAAAATTAGTTTGTACTTGATGCCCGACCCGGGGTGGAAAGATGTTCAGGGAAGATGAAGGGAGCGAATGTCTCAGCATCGACTCGACCTGGTGAGACTGGTCGATCATTTCAATTTGCAGTCGATCATCTCAATTTTCCGACCCGATGATGCGGGTCGGGATTTTAGCATTGTGTTCTTAGATGGGCGACGTCAGTCGTTAACGAAGTTTGGGTTTACCAAGGATGGATGGGCTAGAAGTAGGTCAGCGACTGATGAGACATAGCAGGGTTGCGAGCTTATTGACTGACACACGCAACCGCATATGAGTGATTGGAATACAGGCCGGCACTGTGGCATAGCGTGTAGCAGTTACCAAAAGTGGCATGGTTTAATGAGATGTCAGATGACAGAGTTACTTTTTACAGAGTGGTTGGGGAAGAGAGCCTACGCAGCGATGACAGGTTCACGTGGCTGATGTCACAAGTTGGTGTAATAGTAGAATTTGACCTAGTATAAAAGAGGTTGAGAGTTCATTGTAAAGTTTTGGTCAATTATTTTCTAGCAAGAAATAGTTGTTTCTTCACTTGTAAAAGAGAGAAAATAATTCTGAGTGAGAGAGAAAAAGAGAGGCCGGTCAGACCCGAAATGGTAATAAAGATTTCATTTTTCTTGTGCCTGTGGACGTAGGTTAGATCCATTCCGCCGAACCACGCTAAATCATTTGTCTTGTATGTTGTTTCTATCTTTTGCCAAGTTTACATTTGATTCCCGACAAAACCAAATAAATTCACAATTGAAAGAGATTTGTTTGAGGAATGATTTTCCAGAATTACCCATGAAACGAAAAACCGCCACAACAATATAATAGCCTGTCAAAGGGTATGAGGTTTTGCCGATGATATGCCTTTGTCGTGGGTACGAATAATCTGTCTGTGAGTTAACATTATTGTATATATGGTAATTTGTAAATGATTCATTTTCCCTTCTTTCAAGCTGATCTTTTTGCTATCACTTTTGCCTCAATCGGGTGTTTTTGTTATTATTGTTACTAATATGTTATTAATCAATTTAGACAATATGCATTATATAATCAATTTTTCACTATCATGCAATTAAAATACCATAAACATAGAAATTTAGAAAAACCTAAAAATTTGTTGAAGAAGATGAAAAACATAAGACTAAGCCGAGATATCTCTGTCCTTAAAAACTTATTAACCTCGTCTCGGTGCTCTACAAATTACTTGTGGCTAACATTCTTTCGGGATTACTTGTTTACTTTTTGTAGAAGTGACACATATTTCTTCAAAAACTTAAACTTGAACTTGAAAATGATAGAAACTCTCTTTTTATTTTAGACTCTCTAATATGTCTATATTTTCACACAAAATTGAATGTTTTTAAAATGAACCTAAAGATCCCTGATAAGTGCATGAAAATGTACTTTGAAACATCACTTATCTAAGGTTATTGTTAAGTATTTAGTTATATAATTCATATTTTATTACATAGTTTCGATTGTTATATTAATTTAGAAATATTTATTATTTGCACTAATTTAGTGATTTTTAATTGTAGGAATATTAACATATGGATCCTGGGACAATTGCAAGTGTTTAGGGATGGATAGGACGCATACAGGCGCCGAGAACGCGAAGAGTAGAAGTTGAACTGGCGCCATGGCGCCACTCCCCAGTACAAAAAACCAGTGAATTGGGCGCCATGGCGCCGTGAAGAAGCAACTAGCGCCGCGGCGCCCATTTTGGTCATTGAAGCTAGCGCCGCGGCGCCCACCAGCATCCACACAAAACTCCCGAGAGTTTGGCGTCGCGGCGCTGCGGGAAGAAGTTTCACGCGTACAGGTCTCGCTTTTTAGGGTTTTCTGAAATCCTAATGACACCCTGACACCACTATAAATATAACAGTTCGTCCAGAAACAAAAGAGAGGCTAGTTACACAAATACCAAAGAGAAATCAGAGCCGTGCAGATTCCCGGGATCAGAACCAAGCTTCATCCAATGATTTCCCCATCTATCTCTGTTGTTTCTTCATCTATCATGCGGAACTAATCTCCTAAGAAAAGCTAAGGGCGAACTCTTGTACCCAACTCTTGTATTCTTGTTATTTGATTCATGAATGGTTTTAATTGATTAATATAATTGTTATTCTATTCATCTCTTTATTCTTTGATTATTTGAGAACTATATTTTATTAGTTTACATATAGATTCAGTCATGCTTTTTCTATGTGTTGTTGGTAAAATTGGTTTGATAGATTAAGGTTGTTTTGCGAGTTAATCTTCTGCTGCAGTATTGCCCGAGGGTATATTATCGTCGTTAGATAGGTTGTAACGATAACCTTGTGAGTGGTGAACGTAGAGAAGATTGAATGACAATTACCTTAGAACTTAAACTGGTGTAGAATTGAATATCTTCCAATTGTGGATTTGGGACGTGAAATCCTCAATTGCGTAATTAAATGAATCAATAACGGAATATAAGTAATAGGTACAAGAGGGGACCATGCCGCTTTGCTCTTTCTCATTATTGTTAAAACCTCTTAAGCTTTTTGAAATCTTTAATTCTCCATCGCAATTTAATCTTTCTTTTAAGTCAGTTATTGCTAAACGTTCTTGATTTAGTGAATCAGTTTCTTTGTAACCATCTCTCTGTGGAATCGACACCCCAACTGTACTGCGATAACCGCGAGTCATATTTGGGCGTAATCAATCCCTTTATATAAGTATGGATATGTGCCTTTATAGACACCCTTTAGTTTATGGTGTAACCCTCTTAAATGTTATATCTATTCCAAATGTCCGTTAAAGTCTATAGATACATTCATTCACTTTAGATGATATGTCCATTCATCTTTGTGCATTTCTCGTAAAATACTTTTTAAGAGACAAGTCTCTCCTACACACATATTAAGAGAATTTCTTACTGTTATTACATATACTGTTCTGAAATCTTTTCATTTTGTGTTTTCTTGTTCTATTGGTGCTTCATTTCTTCAATGGTATGATCTATGATGTTGATGGAAATGTTTTAGGTGCTGGCCTGGCATATGGTATATTAAATATTGGAAAATGAGATTATACTATTCTATCGATTATAATAATGATATTTAGTCTTTATAATTTTAAAATTACAAGTTTTAATCTCTACAGTTTTATAAAATTCAAACGTTAGTCCTTGCGGTTAAGTTTTTTTTTTATTAATTGAGTCAATTTAATTTCATCTAATTTTGAAATAAGAGTTTATAATATTTAGATGGTTTTAGAAATTCAAGTCATTTCACATGAAATATGACTCAAAATTAATGAAAAATATTTAACGACATGATTTAAAATTTATATTTTCAAAATTATAGTGATTAAAGTGTCGTTATAATAATTTACAATGTAGTTGAATCTCAATTTCTTAATATATATATATATATATATATATAAATTCATTTTCATATATAGTTTATTGCACATTCTAGACTCTTTTTTTTTTTTTTGCTATGAAAAAATAAAAAATAAAAATAAAAATAGTAATCGTTCAAGTTGAAGGCGATGTGTAACACAATGGTCAAATATTAACTTATTATTCGTTTACACAAATTTAAATTCCGAAAATATCTTCTCGATGAAACTTATGTCACTGAATACAATAAACCTTACCTTTCCTTTCTATAATTGTTCGAGTTAGACTAATCTTTTGATAACGGCATTCTTTAAACTGAAACTTTTGTCGTGGAAATTTGATCGTGTGTGGAAAAGAAAGCAGTGTTATTTTGAAAGCTTGAAAGGAAGCATTTGAAATATACAGGTGATGATACCTCAACTTCAGTAAAAATATTTAAAAAATAATTGTATTTATGAGACCAAATCCCAAGGTATTATTAGGCATTTAGGCTTTACTTTAGAATCAATTCCACTTATTATTTAATTAGAGTTTGCACGGCTAGAGATGGTAAAATCCGGATCCGGACCCGGGTCCGGGCGGATCCAGAAGTAATTTTGTAACCTCGGGTCTGGTTCCAGACCCGGGTCTACCCAGTCCGGATCCAGATACCCGATTTCTTTTTTTTTTTTAATTTTTAATTGTATTATTTTATATTTACATTTGGATTTTGTCAATTTAATTAGTTTTATTTCAATTCTTTTATATTTTTTAATTATATTATATTATATTATATATATATATATATGGATATTATTTTATATTTTTCATTATATTTTTTTTTCCGGACCCGAACCTATCCGGGCAGGTAGACCGGGCCACGGTTCCGATTCCGGAACCGAAACCATGGCCGACCGGTTCGGTTTGGGTTCGACCCCAATCCGAACCGGTCCGAACCTTAAGGTTCCACCGGTTCTACGGTTCCTGTTGGAACCGTAACCCCAACGACTACTAGCCGTTGGGGGGAGGGCAGGGAGCCATTCTCCATGCCCTCAATATAAAAAAAATGGTTATATTAATAAAAAAAATTTAATTACTAATATATCCTTAATAACGGTAATAAAACGGTTATATTTATGAGCATTTTTTGTATCAAAAAAATTCTAAAACTCTATAAATAGGATTCATTCTTCATTATTTCAACACATCAAATTCTCAACTCTCTCATTTCCTACAATTCTCTTATTCTCAATCTCAATTCATACAATTCTTTTATTCTCAATTCAATTAGTTATTATCATTCACAATTAGTCAATTTTCTTATTTTTTTTCCTGATTTCTCAAACGAAAAATGACAAGCTCATCTGAGAACATAATGTCAAATATGCCAACCCAAGAGAGCGGCCCTAGTGTCGGTGCACAATCACGCAGAATATAAGTTAAGGCCCGTTCCTCGGATATTTTCAAAATTCATTTTCATTTGGAACGCCTAGAAGATGATACACAACGAGCAATTTGCAACTATTGTGGGGTTACCTAAAACATTTCTGGTGGATAGAGCAATATGATCAAGCACCTGGAAAGACATCATCCGGTTGAACTTGGAATTGATACGACGCAAACTCAAATGGCCAGGTACGCATCATCTAGTAGATGTACGAGTGATGTAGATTTATTTAAATATTCTGATGCAAAAAATAGAGAAGAATTTGTGAAATTAACTTGTATGGCACATCTCTCTTTAAGCTTTGGTGAAAAACTTCATTTTACTAATTACATGCATAATGCTTTAAATCCTTCTGCATGTAGAATGACTCGAAACACAACAAAACGTCATATTTTTAAATTATATAAAGATGGTAGAATTATTTTAAATGAACTATTTAAAGAGATGAAATGTCGTATTTCTATATGTTCTGATATTTGAAGTGACCATTGGCAAACACACTCATACATGAGTGTGACTTGTCATTGGATTGATGCATCTTTTACCATGCAAAAACGACTTATTGCATTTAGAGTTTTTGATGACCAACATACTGCACAAAATATTTATAGAATGATGAAGGTAATTTTTGATGAATATGGTTTAGTAGATAAAATTTTAACAATTGGATTTGATAATGCATCTGCAAATACTGCATCCATCAATGATTTAAAATCTTTATGTCAACCAAATTTAGGGGGTCGATTTTTTCATATTCGTTGTACATGTCATGTCCTTAACTTATGTGTTCAATACGGTCTAAAATTATTATCACATTTCCTTGATCCTATTAAAATGACACTTAATTATATTTGGTCATATTCTTAAGTTATGAGAGAATGGACGAAGTTTTGTAAAATAAATGGTATTAAACCGATTAAATTTTCAAGAGATGTTCCAACACGTTGGAATTCAACTTATTTTCTTTTATGTCAAGCATTTCAATACAAAGATGCATTATGTAGTTTTTTTTTCTCAACATGTTCAAAATGTCACACTTTATCCTAGTCAATGAGATATTTGTGAAAATATTTTAGATATTTTAAAAGTTTTTAATGAAGCTACTTTAACTTTTAGCGGTGTTTATTATCCAACATCACATTTATTTCTTCTTGAAAGTTTGAATATTGTTGGTGCTCTCGATGAACATGCTGAAAGTAGCGATCCTAATGATATTGTTTTGCTAGAAGCTATTACTATTATGAAGTTAAAATGATTGAATTATTTTAGAGGCATTCCTTTACTTTATCTTATTGCTGTTGTTTTTTATCCTAGATTTAAATTAGAAGGTTTGAATGGTGCTTTACAAGCTTACTATGGTTATTTAAGAATATTAGATGAAATTGATATTACAAGAATAATGACGAAATTAGGAAATGATTTAATTGAGTTATTGAAAGATTATATTGTAAGATATAATTTAGGAACATTAGGTGAATCTAGTAGTAGCGAACCGGTAATTCAAACAAGACTTAGCGCAGGGGATCGTTGGTTATTGCAACGAAATAAAAAAACTAGGGATACGACAACTAATAACCTCGAATTAGATAATTATTTATCTACAAATTTCGAGTTTCCTACTGAAAGTTTAGTTAGTAAAAATTTTAAAATATTTGACTGGTGGAACCGACATCAAAATATATATCTTGTTTTATCAATTATTGCTAAAGAGATATTGGCAGCACTTATTTCCACCGTTGCGGTTGAGCAAGCTTTGAGCATGAGAGGCAATATATTGGAAACTAGACGATCTTCATTACATCCAAGCACTCTAGAAGCAACAGCTTGTGTGGATGATTGGACTCGAGCTGATCTGAGACAACAAGAAGATGCCCCCGATGATTTTGAAGATTTGTTCGATAATGCATCTGCAACAACAAGTGCAAGCGGAACCGGAGCTGAAGGATCAACTGATAATGATGATTGATAATTGTAAAATTGTAAATTTACAAAGGGAAAATGTCTTAAAATTGTAATGGAACTACGTGAGCTTTGATTCCTCTCACCCTTGGAGGATACGTAGGCAACTTAAATTTTTAAAAATTTAAGCTCAAACTCTTCAATGTAATAATTTTATTTATTTATAAAATTAATCTCATTTATTTTAATTTATTTCCGATTTTTTTTTTAAAAAAAAAGATTCGGAACCGAACCGGTCGGTTCGGTTCGGTTCAAGGTTCTGGTTCCACTTAAGTGTGGAACCGGAACCGAAAACCGGCCGATTCGGTTTCGGCCGGGTCTGCGGGCAGGACCCGTGCTAACCCGATTCCGGATCCGGATTCGCCCGGGTCCAAAATTTTAAGACCCGGTTCCGAATTTTTAATCCCGGACCTGGGCCGGGTACGAGTCCTTCTGCCATGCCTATGCACGGCCACTGGAATCGAGACGGTTCATACCGGTCCCCATACTGGTGAGCTCACAAACATATCGGCCTCCATACCGGTCAGTAATATAGTCATTATGTTTTGACAGACCGACATACAAGCCTCAGACAGCGAGTGGCAATATTTCACATTTTCTATAAAATTGAGCCCCAAATCTGTTTTTACACAGTTACACAATTTTCATACATTTTCCCTAAGGCAAAAATATAGAGTTTTACAAAACCTTTATCATCATTCACTCTCATACTCAAGCTTACACACTACACATTCATATCATTTGTAATGAGCTTAGATTTATTGGGTTAGCAACTCACACTTAAATCTTTATTATCTTTTGTGAGTGCTCAAGTGAGTTATAAACTTCATTTCTTAAACACTTGAGGTTAGGAAGTCCCTTGTTGAGTGAGTATACTCAAAAGGGTAATTTTTTGTAAAGGTTTGTGAGTGGGCCTACGGTGAAAATTCATTGTAATGGTTTAAGAGTGAATCTATGGATAAAACTTTTTGTGTAAATGTTTGGAGTGAACCTATGAGAAAAAATTATTGATTGCGAGTGAACTACATAAAACTTGGTGTAAGTTGTGGATTCAACTTATTGAAAATTTTCAAGCATGGCTTGAGAGGAGTGGACGTAGGTAAAGAGTTGGCCTAACTACTATAAATCACCGGTGTCAATTTCTCTAACTTTATCTATTTATTTAATCAAAACTTTATATTATCTTTCCATATTATTTAGCATAGCTTGTCATTGGGAAATTGATAATTCAACTTAACTGGTAAAGTTACTAACTTAATAGCATAAAATCAGCAATAATTTATATTTCCACAAATTTATGTCATCACCCAATTCATCTCTCCACTTGGATATATAGAGATTGTTTGTTGTGTATTTGTAGGTAATTTCAAAATTAAATGAAATCTATTAATGTTTTAAAATTAAGTGAAATCTCATTATTATTTATAATAAAAATTAAAATATTTATAGTCCATTTGAGAAGTTTTTGTTTAATTTTTAAAATATTAAGATAATTTTATGTTGTTTCCCTCTTTTTCAATTAGTAAAATACTTTTTAGGTAGAGCCAGTTTCATAATAAAAACAAAACTTTGAGGAATCGGACTTCTAAAAAAAACGTGATTATATACTTTTTTTTATTTCACTACTACTTAATTATTTGTATGAGTTACCATGTGCTTACTATATCGATTGACTATTTTCAAAATAAGGCATCACCAATTTTAATAACAGACTAAACGTTAATGTTACATTGTATTAATCGTCTTTAGGGGCGTGACTTGATGATATATGATTCATGATCTCATTTTAGAATCTTGGATTTGAATTCAGAGAGTTCGTTTTTTGTAAGAGCCTGAAACAACCGGAGATTTTACATATTCTGTTTAAGTCCGAAATAAATAATTTGACATCGAATGTCAAATCATATATGAATTCGATAGTATCATCTCTTTCATAACTCCTTTTTTATTTTTTATTTTTTTAAAAAAATCCAAATGGTTGAACTTGAGAACAATTTTTTTCTAACAATAACATCATAAGAAGTTAAAAATTTCTTTCATCTTGGAGGAAAACAATGTCCCTGATTTTTTTTTTTCAAACACTTGCCTTGTTCTCTTCATCCACCTTCCACAAGCTTCACCATGCTCAAATGACCTAATTACCCCTCAACATTAGTACTCAATTTTGTTCACTAGCACATGAATGTAATTTCACATTTAGATTTTTTTTTCTATAAATGTACAAATATCAAGTCATTTGAAAAGGACAATAACATGTAGATCCTCCGTCTTGGATAACATTACTATGACACATTATAATTCTCATACAGATTCATAGAGTCTATATTTTATAAAATGTAAATATCATATTAAAAAAACACGAACTCCAATATATTAATATATGAAAAATATAATTTTCAATTTGATTTTTTTCCTTTTAGCATGTATCCTCATTTTATAAAATAAGTTTGCCTTCACCGAAGAATGATTATATATCCATATTCTAATAATGTTCATACAACTTCATAAACAAAATAAAGATTAATTATTTTATCCTTGAAATTTAGAGATGGCAGTCGGCCAGGACGAACTAAGTTTGGATCGTCCCGAATTCCTTATCAATTTTTTAATTGGGAAAGAAAATAATCTTAAATCCTAATCAAACAATTTGAAATCTTAAATCTCGACCCGATTTTTTATTCACAATAAAAATAATCCCAAATTTCGTACCGAATAATACATAATCTTAAAATTCGATCAAGATTTATGAATTTTTTTTTATCAAAACCTATTGAAATTCGTTTGTTTACTAACTTAATGCTTTTTTTTTTTTAAGGAATAATAGATTTTTCTTGTTTCACCAAGTTTTGCTTTTTTGTTTTTTGCCTTTTTAAAAAAATCTTTGATACCTAGTTTTTTTGGCTTTTAAAAAGGTGAAAATAAAATAAAATAATAAAAGTGACACAAAGGCGGGGACTTGTATAACAAAACAGTAAAGTACATTCTTATTTGTGATTTCATTACAAATAAAGGATCTTATTGTTATTTCTCTAAGAAGGGTTGGGTTTTTTGTAAGTGAGAGGGTTGGTTTGTTTATCATTTTTGTTATTAAAAACAAAAACCAATTATTTAACACTGTCTTCTTCTACAATGGCGTGCTCCTCGCAGAATCTCGAAACTAAATAAATAAAAAGAAAAATAAAATATATATATATATATATATAAAAACCGAAAAATAACTTTCTTCTCCTTGGCTATGATATTAATGAGTTATTAATATTTCAAGTAAGTAATTAATGATTATCTTTTCATATTCTTTATTAATATTTTATTTCATATTTTGTAATCTCAAATATTTTATTTCTCAACTCTTCTAAATTCTTTTTTTTGCCCAAGATTATTAACGATAGAAATACGTTAATTAAATACATATTCATTTCAAATGAATTATTAATATTTAATTTTCATATTTTTCAATTTCTAATCTGGCATTTTCCAAACCCTTTCAAATTCTTCATTTTCTAAGATTATTACACTATAAGGAAATTTGGAATTACCGATCGACTATTTTGATCGGTTATTTTTTAGTATTTACTGACTGAAAATGATAAAACTAATTACTGACCTATTTCCGACAGAAATATTACCGACCGAATATTCAGTCGATAGTCGGTCAGTAATACAACGCGGAAAATTAATTTGGTACCATTCAACCGGAGCTGAAATAATATTAATTATAAAAAAAATAAAAAAAAATGAGTCATTTTACTTACCGGATAACGTTCGGTTGGTAAAATTAAAAAAAAAATATTATTATTATTATTTTACCGATATATATATATATATATATATATATATATATATATATAACAACAATTATGTAACACTTTCAATACTAATGCATAGGTGTGTGGTCCCACATTTTTTTTTAAATGAAGTCAGTTTTCCGACCGAACTTCATTCGGTCAGTATAGTTTCCCGACTGAACTCATTCGGTCGGTATAGTTTCCCGATCGAATTATAATTCGATCAATAAAATCTATTTATTTATTCATTCGATCGACGAGTCAAATACCGACCAAAGACATTCGGTCGATTTTCGATCGGTAATCGTGATTATCGACCGAATTTTTTATATTCGGTCGGTAATCTCCAATTTTCTTGTAGTGTTAATAATTAAAAATAAGTTAATTAAAAATCTAATCGTTTTAAATAAATTATTAATATTTAATTTTTCATATTTTTCATTAACTCTGACTTTAAGTTAACTATTAAAAGATTTCTAACATAACTATTAACTAAATATATATTTGCACTACAAATTTTGTTGTCCATAAAAATTAACACTGCTTTTTAAAAGGAGCCGTCCATCGCACGGATTAGCAACTAATATATAAAATATAAAGTAAAATATATCTTTTAAATTCGTTGGGTAATAATTTAATGGGCGAGAAAACTCGTGTAGCTTTATAATTAATGGGAAATACTAACGAGTGCCCTAAGGGTACTCTTTAAGAGTCTATTTTTGGAAAGTTTTTATGGGAAAAAGAAAAAAATAATTAATGTTTTGATAATTTCTTACATTTTCCAAAAAAGTGATGGGAAAACTTTCCAAATATGGATTCTTAATGAGTGCCCTTAGTGCATTTGTTAGCATGACCCTTAATTAATCATCAATTTTATTATGGGTAATATTAATGAGTGCCCTAAAGACACTAGTTAAGGATAAGGGTGGCAATGGGCCGGGCTTTGATAAGCCCGACCCGAGTCCGGCAAAAAAAAAAAGAAGCACGGGCCCAGAAAAAGTCTGGCCCCGCTGTCTTCCGGCCCGGCCCGACTCGGACCGGGCTCGGGCTTAATCCGGCCCGTTTTAAAAATAAAAATAAAAACATACAAATACAAAATACATTTACACTATATGCAAAGACAATTCACAAATAAATCAAAAGTTTCATCGATAAATTAATAATTTAAATACTACAAACAAATAAAATGCTACAAATATATTAATATATATATATATATATATATATATATATTTTTTTTTCCCGAGACAAAAATGGTAAAGCCGGGCTTTCATTATAGGGCCCGACCCGTGCTTTTTTTTACCCCTGGGCCGGGCCAAAGCCCGGGCGGACCAATCCGGGACCGGACTTTTCATTTTTATGGGAAATATAAAAAATTATCAAAACATTAATTGCTTTTTCCTTTTTCCCATAATTTTTTTTTACAGAAATGGATCCTTAATGAATATCTTTAGGACACTCATTAGCATTTCCCTTTTATTATTACTTACAAAATTATAAACTCACATCACATATTAAGTTGTTCAGTATTTATTAAGACAAAATTATTATTATTATTATTATTATTATTATTTATTGAAAAGATAAGGGATAGACAAGTGTCAATATATTATTAACTCCTTATACTCTTACGGGCAAAACTAAAACTTTGTCGAAACAAAATTGTGACTCAGCGCATTGTTGATTTGTCTTTGTAATGTTGCCAGCTCATTCAAAATTTTAAGTTTTTTTTTTTTTTTTTTTTTTTAACAGAGATAATTCATTACTGAAAAAAGTCAATAATACACTTAATATTTGGAGGGAAGTGATACGATGCCTTGCAGTAATCTTTGCAACTTCATGAGCAAAACCATTACAAAATCTAGAAGTGTAACAAATCGAGACCTCCAAAAAACTTGTTATCTTCTCTTGGATATCATTAATGATTCAGGAAATCTCTTTCCTTACGCCATTTCTGTTACTAATTAAATCTACTACAAGTTGACAATCCGACTCGACTATCAACTTAACAAATCCAACTTCCTACGCCACCTGTTGTTGGAGTTGGTGCTCAGAGCGCCAATTTCCGGTTGTATTTTTTTTTGAATACTTCTGTAAAACATTATTATTATGAATAATATATGCAGTTTCTATAATATAATGTATCTTTTTATATGGTAAAGACGTAATGACCTTAGAATGACTAGTTATGGTACAGTTGCAAAAGCGTCGCAACTGACATTGAGTTGTATCATGACGTTGTCATTCTCAGACTGTTCCTGGTCAAGGTTTACACTACTCGGTCAGTATAGTAAATCCGTTGAGACCGGTACATGTCGTATACTGGAATATATGATTCCAATGGTTTCTCAATGAACCATAAGTCTTGGAGACTAGTATAGACGTGTATGTGTTTATAGCGGATAAACATTGAACGACTCACCGAAGATTCTTAATGGATGGTACACCAACGTTAATAAGAATCTTCTCGGGTTGAGTAGCACTTGTGTTCTTAGACTTGAGATGTCATTGTGGGCACATGAGACATCTTCTACACTTAGATGGCAGTCACGTCACCGATCTATTTAGATCAGACCTCCGCTTGTTCGTTGGGTGTAGATAGATCATCAGGGTGTCCTATGTGTGTCAATATAGGATCCGTCAGTTCTGTGTATCAGAGTATAGGTAGTCCACATGATTAGCAATCAAATAAAACCATGGGCCCGTGGTACAGTTTAGAAACTAGTTCTAAACATTCTTTTTGAGATTGCTAATAGAATAGTTGACTGGATAATCCCCATAGAGATTTGACGTTTACATCTATATCTCTGGGATATATCCGGATACCTGTGACGGAGGAATTATACATTTGCCATGACCTCGACCTGTATGATTTAGCGAGTTTATCCGTGGTCATCATAATTTACGAGTGGATAAATTATGGACACGAAATTGGATTTCGTGACAGATATGCCTGAATCTAGAGAGTCTCACTAATGGAATATACTCGTAGAGCACTAGGGCAACTTATATATAAATAATATTGATTATTTATAAAGTAGTTTAAAGGTTAAACGCAAAATACATGTGATGAGACCTGATAATCATTTCCTTAATTTTTGTGTATTTGCATTTAATACTTGATTAATTCAAATACACATTAATTAATTGTCAAAATGAGATTTTTGACTAATATCATAAATGAATATATGTATTTAATATTTAATGTAAATATTATACATATATTTAATATATTTGTATTTAATTAATTAATTGATTATTTAATTGTTAAATGATTAAATTAATTAAAGTATAGATATTTTAAAGTTATGATATTTGTTTTAATGGCTAAGTTGAAATTGTTGACTTGGTTGAATTTATCATTAAAATGTAATGATCATTTAATCAAGTTGCAAGTTGAAATTCAAATGAAATTAAAACAAATTTATTGTTTATTTCCTTAGGCAATTTTCGGCCAAGGCAAAATGAAAGCAAGTATATATTGTTTTGTTTCATTTAGGGTTTAATAACCTTTTCACACTTTACCTAAAACTCCATTGAAAGAAGACATAGAAGCTTGAGAGAAAGAAAATCAAAAACAAGGAAAAGCTTGGAATTTAGTAAGTATTTCCAACTTGCCATTAGAGATAAAAATGTTCCTCTTGTTGTGGTCTTCATCTTGTGATGTTCTTATGTTTTTCCTATTCTTTATTCTATGTATTTTTGGAGAATGAAAGTTTTTTGGAAATGGTTGAGCATGTATAAAGATCATAGAATGTTACTAATGAGTTAATAAGTATTCTATTGATGTTTTAAGAAACTAGTTGTCATTCTAGAGTTATTGACCCACTCTTAGATGACCTAGAATTGTTCTATAGTTATTTCATTGTGGTGAGGCTTGTAATGGTGTTTTAGAAACTTGATTTAAGTGTTGGTTTCAAGTTTCTGACCTTGTACCACCTTTTGGCTTTTCATTTATGTTGAGTATTTGGATTTGTATATGATGCATGTAAAATACTCGTCTGTTTGACCATGGTCGGACCTAATGTGATCGACACTTATATGGTCGGACCTCGTCTGGTCGGACCTAATGTGGTCGGCACTTATGTGGTCGGCACTTATGTGGTCGGACCTAATGTGGTCGGACCTCGTCTGGTCGGACCTAATGTGGTCGGCGCTTATGTGGTCGGACCTCGTCTGGTCGGACCTAATGTGGTCGACACTTATCTGGTCGGAGCTCGTCTGGTCGGCACTAATGTGGTCGGACAAAGAGCCTTTTGTGGTCAGATTATTACTTCATCTGATTAGATCATACACATGAGTAATTTTCTTTGGGTTTAGGTGAAATCCGAATAGATTATTCATATTAGATATTGAATATTCTACTCGGTATTTTGAAAAAATTTTGAAATACGATTTCCGCCCGGACCCGAGCTTCCGCTGCGACCGCACGACCCGTGAATCCCTTACACATGTATATCGAAATTAATGGCTTCCGGCTCCGCATCTTCCACATCGCCATCAAAGTTAACACTACTTGTTCAAAATTTTAAGTTAAAATAGATAAATTTGCCACTAAAATCTTGGTCAAGTAGTGGTGGCTTCATTCAATGTATCTATAAATTAATAAAAAAATTAATTTATTAATAAGATAATTTTGATTTATTCCATAAATAACATAGCAAGTTCGGTGAAAATCAAATTTTTGTCCTTAATGAATCATTGTTTTGATTATGCCGTTGTGGACTGTTAAAGGGTTTGGAGAACGGGTTTTATTACGTCCACAATAATTTTTTTATTAAAATAAAAAATATTATTTTTATTTAATGTAAAATTTTAAAAATCGATAGACTTATGAACTAAATCGTATATATTAAATGACCATAGCCACCTCCCAATTGTGTATACGAATTGGCAAAATAAACACTTTCAAAATATAGTGTAGGGTTAAAATATATTTTTGAACTTATACAAACCAATACTTTAAAAAAAAAAAACAAAAAATTACCATAGCCTCGTATTATAGAAATAAAGGGAAATTATTCCCGATCCATCTTAAATTAGGTAAAAATCCGAAATTATTATAATATTTATAACTTTATCATTTTCCACTCGATGTTGTAAAATTATTTATTTTTCTAATTGAAGTTACAAAAATACACTATATTCCATCTAAAAACGTACACAAGTTATCAAATTTTCAGTTAAAATATATGAAAATTGATACATTTTTAAAATTTTGATTAAAAAATATTATAATAGTCAGAAATAATTTCCCAAAACAAAATTTAAGCTAATATCTACATAATAACGATTTAAAAAAAAAAACGAATAATAAAATACACAGCAAGATTGACTGTCAACAAATTTTTACCAATTTAAGACCAAACTCCTACAGAATTGATAAAACAAAAGAATTAAAAAAAAAATATCTAGAGCTCCAGCAATCTCTCTCTCTCTCTCTCTGACAAATCAGTGATGGCTCTGCAACTATGGGAGACACTAAAGGAGGCAATAACAGCATACACAGGGCTCTCTCCGGCGACGTTTTTCACAGTTCTTGCTTTACTGTGGGCCATATACTATGTCCTATCGGGAATGTTTGGGCCGTCCGATAATCATTACCAGCAGAGATCGAGAGAACTCGAGGAGCAGATGGAGCCTCTGCCGCCGCCTGTTCAGCTCGGCGAGATTTCCGATGAGGAGTTGAAACAATACGATGGCTCCGATTCCAAAAAGCCCCTTCTCATGGCCATCAAGGGCCAGATCTACGATGTCTCTCAGAGCAGGTTTTATATTTCTAAAATTTTATTTTGATCTTGATATTATCTTGAAAGATTTTTTTTCCTTTCTCTTTTTGCTTTTGGGGTCAACGCTGTTTTTGGGTTTTACTTTTGGGACTCAAAGTAAATTTTATTTTTGGAGTTTTTTTTATGGCTGTTTTTTTTTTCGGTGGGATGATCTATTTATTCATCAACTCGTTAGACTTTTAACTCCCTATTGATTTGGTTTAAGTTCTGTGAATTACTAAATTTTGTATGAGATTGACACATGAATTTGGTTACTCTATGTCAGGGCGGCCCTAATATCCCTGGAATAATGCCATTGGCCACGATTCGGTTCGTTTACAGTTTTTTGGAACCGTAGAACCGGTTCGGTCCTTTATTCTTTTGGAAAAAAAAAAGGAAAAAAGTGGTTTGGTTCCGGTTCTGAACCGAACCTTTTCCAAATTAACCCCCGTAAATCGTTTGATTTGGTTCCGGTTTTGGAACCGGAACCGTTACGGTTCTATCCGGTTCGGTTTTGGTTCCGAACGGGAACCGTGGCGGAGTCTACTTGGTTATAGTATGATATTATAATATAAAAAATTCGGGGCTCTTGTCAATTAATTATTTGGGAGCTATAAGTAAAAAAATTCTTATGGCTGGGCCTGCTCTATGTCCATCTGTTGTGCTTCTGCTTAATTTCAAAAAAAAAGCTGAATAGGTGTAGCTCAGCTGGCCGTGAATCTGCTTTGCGCTCACGGTCACCTGAGTTTGAGTAAAGGGTCAGTTTTTAATGGGTGAGGTTTCTCATCCCGTGCAAAACCTTTTGAAAACACATCTGCTAAAGTTTATGAACTCGTTTGTTTATACTCGAAACTAGTGATTCTATTATTCCATTATGTAGTAGTTGTGGATTAAAAGTCGCAGCTGACTGCCTTTTAGTACTTTTAGTTTGACTGCAGTGAATCAAGTAGCTCAAGTAGGTGCATTCGTTATCAAGAACATTCTGGGTTGAACTTTTTTATGAGTGACATAAACAATATACTTTTATTTGCAGGATGTTTTATGGACCTGGTGGGCCATATGCCTTGTTTGCTGGAAAGGATGCTAGCAGAGCACTTGCAAAGATGTCATTTGAGGAAAAAGATTTAACTGGCGATATCTCTGGTCTTGGTCCGTTTGAATTGGAGGCATTGCAGGACTGGGAGTACAAGTTCATGAGCAAGTATGTTAAGGTTGGATCTATCAAGTCGACAGTTCCAGTAACAGATGGAGCCTCCTCTGGTGAATCTGCTGAGCCTAAAGAAGGGGACGCCGCTAAGCCTGCTGAAGATGGTCCATCAGAAACTGCAACTGCTGGAGCTGAGGGAACCCCATCTGCTGATGAGGCCAAGAAGGAGTAAGGTTTTGTTACAATCGCACAAGCACAACTCACAGTATATTTTATCTAGTGGAGATGCGTTAAAAGGAGTAACATTGTCTTCCTGCATGTGTGTGTGAACTTTCTCACATATTAATTTACTTTGTTAGTCTAGGAAACTTCTGTCGCGGATTTGTTTTAAAGTTTCATTTTCTCAAAAATAAAAACGGGCAAATCATAAATTGGGAGTTCATAATTGAAACTATGTTGTTTATGTGGGGGAGTTTGCCTGCGATTTCTCTCGTATGATAAAACACGAGTTGCTTAATGGAAATGAAATCATTCAGATACTTCTTACCTTGTTCTGGATTAAATTATGCAATAATAATATTGAAGGAACTTTATTTCTATCACTTTTAATCCATTAAAATGGATTGTGTGGTTCTGATCTCTATAATTCTGCTCAGGCTTTCAGCTTCATATATATTATCGAAGTTGTTTAATCTTTGCTTCGTAACATTTGTTCATGTTCTCAGGTTCATAAATTTCATCTGAACAATTGACAGAAGCCACTCTGAAGTTTTAGGAAATTAAACATATCTTGTTAAGCATGTATGTATTTGCATTGATCTTTCTTAGGAGCACATTCTTCACCTTAATTCTTTTCCGGATAAAAAGAACAGGCAACAAAAATAAACGGAAAATTCATTCACCACCTTAGAAAATTCATATATATATAGACTCCACTCTTTTTCAAAAAGTCAGGGAACTATCAAAGGTCTTGAGTGAACGGTTGGTTTTTAAGCAGTTTTATTTTGCAGACCAAAAATTACTGGTTGCTCGAATTTGAATTGAGAGGTTGTCTGATTTGATAGTGTAGGGCTCAGGATCTGACTTTCAGGTCCTGAATTCGAATTCAATGAGTGCATTTCTTGTAAGAGTCTAGGATAATCGGAGGTTTTAGCTATTTCGCTTAAGCCCGAAAGGGATGATTTGGCGGCGGAGTTTATAACGATTTTTTTAAAAAAGAAGAAGAATTGAGAGGTAGAGACTAAAATTAATTTGAGTTTTGCCCTCTTCTCTACCTTTTTTTAAAGAAATTCCATAAATTGCATTTAGATGTGAAAAAAATAAAATAAATATGTTTTGTTCTAAGATAGAGGAACGATAAAATTAATATAATCAATCCTATTAAGATTATTTCCAAATTAAACAAAATATTTTTCTATTAGGTGAAGTCAGTTATATAAATTTTTGAGATCATGAAGCTCTATTTGAAATTATTATTCTATTAAATTCAGTAAAATCTAAATATTTTTTTAATAATTTTAGTTCATGTTAATGTAGGTTTTCCTGTATTTTCAAACGCTAGTTTTAAAAGTCTTCCAAAGGCTTCACATCAAACCTCAATTGTATAAAATTTTATATCCCTTGTACTCCCACTATATCTTCTTTAATAGCAACATTCATAAGTTTTACTCATTTTTTTTTAAAGAGAACTTCTTTTTCTAAATGTCACGTATAGTATGTATCATTTATTTTTTTTTTGTTACAAGAATAATCGTATTAGTGAAATGCTGGGAAAAACTAATTTTATAGTGTTAGTTCCATTTTTATTGGTAATGCCCGTGACAAAACAAGTCCAATTGAGTTGTAATAAGTCTTGGAGAATTTGGTGCAATTGGACTGGTTTTTGGCAGAGTTGAAGCATTTTCGTTAGTGGCGCGTTCGCTTCAGCGTTCGAACGAAATGCATTAGTGTCACGTTCGTTGTTGGGTTTGAACGAGATCATTCCAGAGAGCATCCGTTCGTGGTGCGTTCGAGTGGCGTTCGAACGAGTCTTTCTAGTAGGCGTGCGTTCGTGCAGCGTTTGAGTAAACGTTCGACCGCCAGTCGCATCTAATGTTCTGACCCTATACGGAATTAAACACAATAATCAAGATAAGTCCTAATTACTGTTACTACAAGGTGGCATTGATCTCAAGACTACTTGGTTAGGTATTAGACCGAGTCCTAATGTAATAAGTCACTGTTTTGATAGTTGACTATTTTCTTTTTGGGTCTATTACCGTAGTATTTGTATTAGGTAGTGTTTTGTCACGGAATGTCAAATGAGGAGATTGTTAGTTCCATTTTTATTGATAATGCCCGTGACAAAACAAGTTCAATTGAGTTGTAACAAGTCTTGAAGAATTTGGTGCAATTTGACTGGTTTTTGGCAGAGTTGGAGCATTTTTGTTAGTGGCGCGTTCGCTTCAGCGTTCGAACGAAAGACGTCAGTGTCAGGTTCGTTGTTGGGTTCGAACGGGATCATTTCAGAGAGCAAACATTCGAGGCACGTTCTTGTTGTGTTCGAACGAGATCATTCCAGAGAGCATCTGTTCGTGGTGCGTTCGAGTGGCGTTCGAACGAGTCTTTCCAACAGGCGTGTGTTCGTGCAGCGTTTGAGTAAACGTTCGAACGCCAGTCGCATCTGAAGAGACTGACAGTTGCTTAAAAAACGTCGTTTCATTTTCTTTTTTTAATTATTATCCAAACAACATCATTTTAATGAAATTTTATTCTTATTTTATCATAATTTAATCTTCTGGGTATTTTTCCTCTCATAAAATAAGTTTTATCCTCCTTGAGAATTGATTTGCGGTTGGGCTTTTTAAGATGGGCTTTCAGCATTGAGGCAAGTGGGTACAAATTTCTAATGATTTGAATTTTGTAATATGTGCACTCTTTGACAAACCTTCTGATACACTCGTTCCACCCCAGCTCTCAGTTGGAATATTTTTTAAGTAATTATTGATGAGCGGTTAAAATACACATATTTTCTCGTTCTTTTATATGAATATTTTATGAGTGATATCGAGTTTTATGAACGAATTGATGTATTTTGAGTGCATTTCGCAGATTAAAATAATATCAGGACTCAATGAGGGATAAATCAATAATTTAGAACTGAATTGGGTCACGTTTCAGAGGCTAAAATGCGCATCTCGACGCTCAAGGCGCTTCTCAACACGCTCACGTATAAAAATTGACCAGAGATCTATTTATTTAGTGCGTCGTGACGCGCATAACGCCAAGAGAGAGAGTAATGAACATGATCAGACGCATTACAATGCCAGAGAATCGAAGTCTCGACGCGCCATTAGCGAAGAGAAATTAGTGCATGCATAGCCTCAAGTCAATGCATGACTTACGACGAATTGCATGCATAACATGCGAATTTTGCGCGTCGCGACTCAACCTAATTGGAGTCGAGACGCGCGCCAAGTGAACCAAGTGAATTTGTGACGCGTTGAACGTGGTCAACAACATAGTAAATCTGTTGGAAAAATGCTTATTTATAAGCATTTTGAGGCTCAATTTTAAGCACGGTCCACTTCGTGTTAGTGGTTGTTATTGAATGATTCAGATACTCCTCCGTGAGTACTTCGAAATGGTATATTCATATGCTTAAAATGGTGCTTGGGTGAATGAGAAATTGTTGCTCAAAGTTCACAATTTTCAAGCCTTTTGTAATTCCATAACAGCTAATTTAATTAGCTTGGTGGTTACAAAGTTTAATCTCCATAAGTGCTAATTTAATTAGCTTGGTGGTTATATAGTTTAATTTCCATTAGTGCTAATTTAATTAGCTTAGTGGTTACAACAATGTGTAACATCTCCCATTATGAAATTTAATTGGCTAGTTAATTTCTATTAATTGAGATGTGTTTTCTTTTCCTATATAAACAACATCAGTTCTTGTTTTCAAGATAAGAGAAGAAATAGAAATAAAAAAGACATAGCACACACACGAAAGATCTTTTCTTTGTTTTGTTAAAAGGAGAGTTCAAACACTTTGTGGTTCGTTGGATACGAGTCTGGTGGTGCCCTTTCTCGTACGTTTCCGTTGTATCCTGGGAAACAATCGTCTCACGTTCTACTGCACCTACGGTAGGGGACGAATTTGTTTTAAGGATTTTGTTTTAAACAAGCCTCGGGAAAGTTCTGATCTGCAAGCCTCTGCCTCAAGCTTCAGCTTCAGCTTCTGCCTCTGCCTGCCAGCCTCTGCCTCTGCCTGCCAACAGCCTCGCCTCAGCTTCAGCTTCTGCCTCTGCCTGCCATGCCTCATTCAGCTTCTGCCTCTGCCTGCCACAGCCTCTGCCTCAGCTTCAGCTTCTGCTGCCTCTGCCTGTCACAGCCTCTGCCATCAGCCTCTGCACAGCCTCTGATGCCTCTGCCATCAGCCTCGCTGTCAGCCTCTGCCATCAGCCTCTGCTGTCAGCCTCTGCCATCAGCCTCTGCTGTCAGCCTCTGCCTCTGCCATCAGCCTCTGCTGTCAGCCTCTGCCATCAGCCTCTGCTGTCAGCCTCTGCCATCAGCCTCTGCGTCAGCCTCTGCCATCAGCCTCTGCTGTCAGCCTCTCCTCAGCCTCTGCTTCAGCCTCTGCCTCTGCCTCAGGGTCTGCCTCTGCCCTCAGCCTCTGCTCTCAGCTCTACCGTCAGGGTCTACTCTCAGGGTCCGCCGTTAGGGTCTGTTTGAGGATAATAATTATAATTGTAATTTTGTCATATTCGGATTTCTCAATTACCGTGTAATAATTGTAATAATTATCATCTACAGTCTTAAAACAAAATTCGACTCTGTGGATATGGAAATCAGTCCAAACACAGTAGATCCGAATATGGCAGCCTCTTCGGCTGGCCAGAATGTTGTGGCAGCCCCCGTGGCTGACCAAAGTGCAGTGGCAGCCCCTTCGGCTGGCCAACTTGCATCAGCCTCTGGGCTTAATATGGCAGCCGTTGTGGCTGGCCAAGGTGTTTCTGCCTCAATGGCTAGACAACCTGTTGGACATGTGAGCCATGTCAATCCTGCTGCGGAAAAACCTGAAAAATTCAGTGGTCAGAATTTCAAAAGGTGGCAACAGAAAATGTTCTTCTACCTGACCACGTTGAACCTTGCGAGGTTTCTAAAGGAAGATGCTCATGTACCCAAAGAGGGTGAGATTGATATCCAAGTCATCAGTGCCATTGAAGCTTGGAAACATTCTGAATTCCTATGTCGGAATTATGTGCTGAATGGGCTAAGTGATTCCTTGTACAGTGTGTACGCTGGAATGAAAACAGCTAAAGGGCTTTGGGAATCTTTAGATCGAAAATATAAAACTGAGGATGCCGGTACTAAGAAATTTGTCGTAGGCCGTTTCCTAGAGTTTAAAATGATTGATTCCAAAACTGTGATAAGCCAAGTACAAGAACTGCAGATTATTCTAGCAGAAATTCATGCTGAGGGGATGAGTTTAAGTGAAACCTTCCAAGTAGCCTCGATAATTGAGAAACTACCACCTGGTTGGAAAGATTTCAAGAATTATTTAAAGCATAAGCGAAAAGAAATGAGCATTGAAGACTTGGTTCTTAAGCTAAGAATTGAGGAAGATAACCGAGTTTCTGAAAAGAGAGGAATGACTCATGAGGCCAAAGCAAATGTTGTCGAACATGGCCATAAGAACAAGAACCTCAAGAACAAAGGGTCAAAGATGGGCCCTAAAGGAGGAGTTTCCAAGAAATCAAAATTTCAAGGAAAATGCTTCAACTGTGACAAAATGGGTCACAAGTCTTCTGAGTGCAGACTGCCGAAGAAGAAAAAGAAACAAGAGGCTAATGTGCTAGAAAACATGACTCAAGATGTTTCAGACATTAACCTTTCTGCTGTGGTTTCTGAGGTGAATCTGGTGGGTTCTAACCCAAGAGAGTGGTGGATTGATACTGGTGCCACTCGACATGTATGCTCAGACAAGAGCATGTTTTCTTCATTTGAGCCTGCTGAAAATGGGGAAAAGATATACATGGGAAATTCAGCAACATCTGAGATAGAAGGTCAAGGAAAGGTGATTCTGAAGATGACCTCTGGGAAAGAGTTGACTCTGAACAATGTTCTGTATGTACCTGAAATACGGAAGAATCTTGTGTCTGGATCGCTTCTGAACAAGCATGGATTCCGGATGGTGTTCGAGTCTGATAAAGTAGTTTTGACTAAAAATGGGATGTATGTGGGAAAAGGGTATGTAACTGATGGGCTTTTTAAGCTCAATGTAATGGTTGTTAAACCCAAAAATATCAATAAAGCTAGTTCTTCTGCTTATATTGTTGAGTATTCTAATCTTTGGCATGGTAGATTAGGACATGTTAATTTTAATTCATTGCGAAAGTTAATTAACATGAATCATATTCCCAATTTTAAAATTGATAACAAACATAAGTGTGATACTTGTGTTGAGGCAAAACTAACAAGATCATCTTTTCATAGTATTGAAAGAAACTCTGAACCACTTGATCTAATTCATACCGATGTATGTGATTTTAATTCAATACAATCGAGAGGCGGTAATAAATATTTTATTACCTTTATTGATGATTGCACAAGATTTTGCTATGTGTATTTAATGAAAAGCAAGGACGAAGCTATAGAGAAATTTGTTCTCTATAAGAATGAAGTTGAGAACCAACTGAATAAAAGAATTAAGGAGTTAAGAAGTGATCGTGGTGGTGAGTATGTTTTCCCTTTTGAATCACTTTGTGAACAAAATGGAATCATACATCAAACCACAGCTCCTTATTCGCCTCAATCCAATGGGATTGCGGAACGTAAGAATCGTACCTTGAAAGAGATGATGAACGCTATGTTAATCAGCTCTGGCTTACCTCAGACTATGTGGGGAGAAGCTGTCTTATCAGCTAATTACCTTTTAAATAAGGTACCACGGAAAGAAGCAGGGAAAACTCCTTATGAAATGTGGAAAGGAAGAGTACCTTCCTATAAATTCCTTCGAGTGTGGGGGTGTCTTGCCAAGGTAGTCATTCCTCCACCTAAAAAGGTGAAGATAGGACCAAAAACTGTTGATTGCATTTTCATAGGATATGCACATAACAGTAATGCTTATCGATTTCTTGTGCATGAGTCTAATGTACCAGATATTCACAAGAATACGATAATGGAATCGAGGAATGCATCATTTTTCGAATACGTTTTTCCTTGTAAAACTAATTCGAATTCAGATGTGCACAAACGGGCACATGAGACTATCATTGAAGATAGTCAGGACCGAGAACAAATTAATGTTCCAGAGGATCAACAAGTTGTTGAACCTGAACTAAGACGTAGCAAAAGAGCTAGAACGGAAAAATCATTTGGTCCAGATTTTCTGACATTTTTGCTAGAGAATGATCCTCAAAGCTATAACGAAGCTGTAAGGTCAGCTGATGGTGCCTTGTGGAAAGATGCCATCAATAGTGAAATTGAATCCATCTTACAAAATCACACCTGGGAGTTAGTGAATCTTCCTCCAGGATGTAAACCTTTAGGGTCCAAGTGGATTTTCAAAAGGAAAATAAAGGCAGATGGATCAATTGACAAGTACAAAGCAAGACTTGTAATTAAAGGTTATAGACAACGTGAAGGTCTTGATTACTTTGATACTTATTCTCCTGTAACGAGAATAAATTCCATAAGGATGATACTAGCGATTGCAGCTTTGCGCAATCTTGAGGTACATCAGATGGATGTGAAAACAGCCTTTCTGAATGGAGATTTAGATGAAGAAATCTACATGGAACAACCTGAAGGTTTTATAGCTCCAGGACAAGAAAAGAAAGTCTGTAAGTTAGTTAAATCCTTGTATGGATTGAAACAAGCCCCGAAACAGTGGCATAAAAAGTTTGATGACACCATGTTGGCAAATGGTTTTAAAATCAATGAATGTGATAAATGCATTTATGTCAGAGAGACAGAAGTTGGCTATGTCATTTTATGTCTCTACGTTGATGACATACTGATTGTCGGGAGTAATGTCAAAATGGTGAAATCTACCAAGAATATGCTGAAATCCAAGTTTGACATGAAAGACATGGGTCTTGCAGATGTCATTCTGGGAATAAAGATCTCGAGAAGTCCAGATGGACTTATTCTTGATCAGTCGCACTATGTGGACAAAATTCTTGGTAAATTCAACGATGATGATTCAGCTGTGGCTAGAACTCCTTTAGATGTGAGTTTACACCTATCGAAGAATAGGGGAGATGGTATATCTCAAGTAGAATACTCTAGAGTGATCGGGAGTTTGATGTATCTATCGAGTTGTACAAGGCCTGATATAGCCTGTACAGTAAACAAGCTCAGCAGATATACGAGTAATCCAGGGGTTGATCACTGGAAAGCAATAGTGAGAGTACTTAGGTACTTACGTTTTACTCGTAATTATGGGTTGCACTATCATAGATATCCAGCTGTAGTCGAAGGATACAGTGATGCTAATTGGATATCTGACATGAAAGACTCAAAGTCTACTAGTGGTTATGTGTTTACACTAGCAGGTGCAGCTATATCATGGAAATCCTCCAAACAGACTGTGATAGCCAGATCTACAATGGAATCAGAATTCATTGCATTAGACAAGTGTGCTGAAGAAGCAGAATGGCTTCGAAATTTTCTAGAGGATATTCCAAGTTGGCCTAAGCCAGTGCCAGCAATTTGCATTCATTGCGATAGTCAATCTGCAATTGGAAGGGCACATAACAATATGTATAATGGTAAGTCTAGACATATTCGTCGTAGACACAATACCGTTAGACAATTACTCTCTACTGGAGTTATTTCGATTGACTATGTAAAGTCAAAGGATAACATTGCGGATCCGCTAACCAAAGGGTTAAATAGAGAGTTAGTTGTGAAATCATCGAGGGGAATGGGACTGAAGCCCATTAGATAAATGTTTATTACGAAGGAAAACCCAACCTTGTTGACTGGAGATCCCAAGATCTAGGTTCAATGGGACAACCTACTCGTAAAAGACATAATTGGATCACTGTGGGGGTTACCCTCTAGTCCATTCCTATGATGAAATGAAACAGTGATGCTCGTATGGATAGAGGTTAAGCAAAAGCTTTTAATGATTCTTATGCGTCGGGAATCCGAGCAGAGTATTACGAGATACTCTTAAATAAGAAATCACCTATGTGAGAGAGAAGTGGGGCCGCTTCAAAGGGAATTGTACGGGGCACAATTTTAGAAACTCTTGCAGAACCAGGTAGATGTTCATGGCCAAAATGAACATAATAATGAGAACTCAAATGTGTAGGTAAAATATCTGTGTGATATGTGTTCTCCAATTACATGAACGGCAGTACAGTTCAATGACATCGCGTCAACTGTCAGCCAGTAATGAGATATATTTTCACAAGGGAAGGTTCAAAGGCTGTGGCCTACCTATCCTATGCAGGTGTTGAACCGTTGAACTCTTCTAGGTCAAAATAAAATGTTTTATAAAATAATTTTATTCGACGTTTTTCGCCAATTTCATTCATGTGGGGGATTGTTGGAAAAATGCTTATTTATAAGCATTTTGAGGCTCAATTTTAAGCATGGTCCACTTCGTGTTAGTGGTTGTTATTGAATGATTCGGATACTCCTCCGTGAGTACTTCGAAATGGTATATTCATATGCTTAAAATGGTGCTTGGGTGAATGAGAAATTGTTGCTCAAAGTTCACAATTTTCAAGCCTTTTGTAATTCCATAACAGCTAATTTAATTAGCTTGGTGGTTACAAAGTTTAATCTCCATAAGTGCTAATTTAATTAGCTTGGTGGTTACATAGTTTAATTTCCATTAGTGCTAATTTAATTAGCTTAGTGGTTACAACAATGTGTAACATCTCCCATTATGAAATTTAATTGGCTAGTTAATTTCTATTAATTGAGATGTGTTTTCTTTTCCTATATAAACAACATCAGTTCTTGTTTTCAAGATAAGAGAATGAAATAGAAAATAGAAAAAGACATAGCACACACACGAAAGATCTTTTTCTTTGTTTTGTTAAAAGGAGAGTTCAAACACTTTGTGGTTCGTTGGATACGAGTCTGGTGGTGCCCTTTCTCGTACGTTTCCGTTGTATCCTGGGAAACAATCGTCTCACGTTCTACTGCACCTACGGTAGGGGACGAATTTGTTTTAAGGATATTGTTGTTTTACAACAAGCCTCGGGAAAGTTCTGATCTGCCAACAGCCTCTGCCTCAGCTTCAGCTTCTGCCTCAGCTTCAGCTTCAGCCTCAGCTTCAGCTTCTGCCTCTGCCTGCCAACAGCCTCTGCCTCAGCTTCAGCTTCTGCCTCTGCCTGCCAACAGCCTCTGCCTCAGCTTCAGCTTCTGCCTCTGCTGTCAGCCTCTGCCATCAGCCTCTGCCATCAGCCTCTGCTGTCAGCCTCTGCCATCAGCCTCTGCTGTCAGCCTCTGCCATCACCTCTCGCGCTCTGCCATCAGCCTCTGCTGTCAGCCTCTCCATCACCTCTGCTGTCAGCCTCTGCCATCAGCCTCTGCGTCAGCCTCTCTGCCAGTCTGCCTCTGCTGTCAGCCTCTGCCTCCGCTCTCAGGGTCTGCCTGGCCCTCAGCTCTGCGCTCTCAGCCTCTACCGTCAGGGTCTACTCTCAGGGTCCGCCGTTAGGGTCTGTTTGAGGATAATAATTATAATTGTAATTTTGTCATATTCGGATTTCCCAATTACTTGTAATAATTGTAATAATTGTATCTACAAATCCACCTCAAGTGGTCCTGAATCTGATTTTTAATGAGATAGAGTCTCAGAACTCCCTATATAAACATAGTTCGTCCCAAAACTTAAGAGAGAAGCCTCATAACATATTTTGGAGCCTCTAGAGCATAGAAGAACGTATAGATCAAGACAAGAACGAGTGCATCAAGAAGAGTTGGAGTTTGAAGATGAAGATTGCAAACAAGAGTTTCTTTCTTCCATTTTCTCTCTACCTTGATCTTTTATGAGTTATTGACTTGTTACAGTGATTAACTTGTATCTATTGAATATTATGGGTAGCTAATTTATTAAATCTAGGGTTATAATGGATCTTGAACATGTTTAATTAATTTAATTGCATAATTTTATTCTTTTGGGCTTGTTATTTATTATTTATTATTCTTTATGCTTTGAATGCTTATTTTATTTATTTGGCCAACAATATAATAGTCTTGGTAAATCCAGGAACTCGACGGAGGAAATTAGGATTAGCTGTATGAATAAGGATGGCTACGGGTCGGGCTCGGGCCGGGCTATCATCGGGCTTGGCTCGGTCCCAATTTTGTTAATATAAAAAAATTATAATTATAAAAAATTTATTATATAAATATATATATTTTATAAATAAAAATTTATAATTATTTATTTTAAGCCCGGGCCGGCCCCTCATTTTGAAGCCCGGCCCGAGATTTTTTCACCATGGGCCGGGCCCGGGCTTTTTTGCCACCCTTATGTATGAATAATAGTGTGTGATTTATTCGTTGAGTAGATTTCCCTTCAGACAGATTTATACCTGCATGGCATACGTAGCCAATATTAGAATTTGATCTTAATGAATTCAGTTTAATTTAATTAACATACACATATAGTTAATTGATTTATTTTGAATATATTTACATGACCATCGAAAGAGGCTTGTGAATAATTTAGCGTTCTAGGTTAATAATTAGTAACGACAATCCAACTGAATGGAAAATGCTTGGACACATTGCGTGCATGCTTAGGTGAAGTTACAACCCTAAATTATTCTCGCGCATAAAGTTTATCTCCAAATTATTATTTGTGCTTTAGTTAATCTTTCAACTAATTTTAGATTAATCAATCATTCTCTCATCAATTGTTTAGCTCTAGTTAAGTAGGTTAATTTTAATATTAATAAGAGAAATATTAAGTATATGTGGATACGATATCCGACATTTTTTCACTGTATTAATTGAGCGCTCACTAGATTTATAAAATCGTGATCAATTACAAACTTGTCTATCAACATCACAAGGCCAAAAATACAAAGTAATATTCCAAAAATAAAAAATGATATCATAATGTCATGCAAATACCATGTGGAAAGGGAAATTATCAATTTTCAACCCGATATATAATGAAAGTTTGAAAATAATTGAATTTTTTAAAAATAATTATATGCTTTCACAAATTTCGGGTGGACGGATGATAACTATAAATTTTTTTTGAATATTTTCAAACTTTCGTTAAACATTGAACAGGAAATTTATAGTTTCTCCATGTGGAAATTAACAGATTTTATAAGAAAAAAAAAAAAAAAAAAAGAAAGAAACCTTCATGCAACTATTAATCACAACTTTATAAAAAAAAAAAATAGCACAAACTCGTATCATCACTGAATTTAAATTAACCCTTTCCATTTCATTTGACAAATCTATCCACAATCGTTTCATAGAGCTCAAAGGTCATAGCCAAGCTACCTCATCACTCATTATTTATGGTCAAAATCAGAATTAAAAAGGTTGGTTAGTTAGTAAAAAGCATGAGATCACCTAATTGAGAGGTGGACGAATGAATGTTGAAGCTTAAAAAAAAAAAAAAAAAACTAATTTATTCCTTATGCCAACCCTAATGCAACAAGAAATCTCAGCATAATTGTCAATAAACTGCATAACCCTAATGCAACAAGAAATCTCAGCACCATTGTCAATGAACAGCAGGGCGACTCTGACCTCAGAATGAGTTTCTAATAAAAGATATGTTACACACTTAAAAATTAAAATATCTTTATATTTTTTTTAAAGTTTAACGAATGTCTAAATTTCTTCCTTATATATAATATAAAATAATATTATTTTATTATAAAGAAGAATAAAATATGATGCCCCTATCGTTAATATAGCTTCCGCTTCGTAGATCACCATTAACTAGACTATAAAGGGGATGTGAATAAGAATCGTAGACTAATAGAATAATGTCGAAGGCTGTGAGTAGGGGTGGGCAAAAAAACCGACCGAACCGAACCAAACTGGACCGAATTTACGGTTTTTTTCTAATGGTTCGGTTTGCGGTTCGGATTGGTCCACCCCAAACGGTTTACGGTTCGGTTCAACCGTACCTGTTAAACCGAACCGAACCGTTATAATTAAAAAATTATATATTTTTATAAAAAGATTTTCATTTTTCTTTTAATTTTACTTTATGTTTTCTTTTTATTAGTATGTTAATACTTTTATTCTTAAATTTATTTGTTAATAATTTTATTCTTAAAATTTTTGTTTTATGGTTTATTCTTGAAAGTAAACTGTTAGATTTGTCTCTTAATTAGAATGATGGTAGTATCATTATTCGAGGTAATTTTTAAAAAATACAAGAATTAATTGTGCCACATTTTTCAATCCTCTATTGAGTGCATGTATTCTCTGGAGTCACAGCTTACACCGTAGCACTTCATATTATTTGTTCGCTAGACTAGTTTTTTTTTGTGTCTTCACTTAAGTGGATGAATTTTTTTTAAGTAGAATAATCCATAAACCGAACCGAACCAATCCGTAAACCGTTGGTTTAAAAATTTTTCAATCCGAACCAAACCGTTATTTAATGGTTTGGTTTGAGAGGTAAAAAAATCGGACCGTAAAATATGGTTTGGTTCGGTTTTTAGCAAAAACCGAACCGCGCCCACCCATAACTGTGAGAACAAGGCCAATAAGCTACTAGAACCAGATTTAAAGGCTGATAATTATATTAATTTTTTATTCACTTACCCACCGTGAAAAATAGAATCCAAGACTTACTATATAGAGTATGAGTGTCTTGACCAAGTGGACAAACACTTATTGACAAAATATCTTTTTAGGGTCGTAACTAGCCGCATGTGTTGACTATTTCTAAGATTGACATCTGAATTGAACTTTATATATACAAATAATACAATATTCAGCAAGTACAAATGTAGCCATACACGTATGTATTAATGTATGTATATGTAACTTAAATAATCAAGAATTGGTCTCATTAGATGTGATTATGAATGTCCCATTTCAATATTATACGAAAGAGTTGACTCGATTTTATTGGTTTGGTTTGATGATGAATGATGTTTTTTTTTTTTTTTTTTGAAATATTGGAAATTTCGATGTGAAATCATCTGATCCGAACTTAAGCGGAGCTGGTAAAACTCTCAGCTATCTCAGGTTTTTACAAGAAATATATCCATTAGACTCGAACTCAAAACCTGACAATCAAGTCTTAAATCCTTGACACCAATCCACATGGCGATGAATGATGCTTTACAATAATTTTAGTCGTTGACATTCAAAGCTTCTGTGTATATAATTAAGTTGCTTGACCTGCTGTCTCTGTATAGGTGGTGTTTTTATGGTCGTCTTTAAATAATATTATGATTAATTATCTCATTAACATGAATCTGATTCATTCAATATGTTTAATTAATTTAACATTTTTTTTTTATAAATTATGTTCCACTTGTCCTTTAGTTCTATTTAAGGAACAAGCACGCCCCGTTTTGTTTTTAAAAACTTTTTGATATTATATAATATAGAGCTCAAATTTCTTGCGCTGCTTCAAAAAAAAAATACTAGAATAGAAAATACGGTTTTCGTATTTATAATCAGTATTACAAATACAAAAAGGATTATTGATGTTCGAACACTAACTCCCATATTATTATCTAGAGAAAGTGAAATTCAAACTCTCAAATTATATTATACTAGAGTAAAATATTTAACCAACTGAATCAACTAATAATAGACACAATATAATGATAATCATGGCCTCATTTTCGTTCCATTCATCAAAGAGAATCCTAAAATGATGAGAAGCCACCCAGCTTAATTTTATCTGCATATGCATGTTGTGGCATTCCACATATTTTAGGAAGAATGTGGGTATTTTACTTATAAGTGATTGATTATAAGAGGTTTGAATTTTGGAGTTGGGCCATTTTATGCCGCTAAAGAGGACAATATCTTGTTAATGGACAAGGTAGTCACAAATGATATCATAGTCACTTCCAACTAAAAGTGTGCAATGTTGAACTCTATAAGAGGTAGATTGTAACATCTCATATCGCTTAAAAAAGATATGGGTAATGTTTTTATAAGTGATGAGTGATGATCATCCTTAACTTTACTAATAAGACGTATTTTGTATGAGTTTGGACTCATGTTAAAAACAGACAGGATTTCGGAGTTAAAGTAGATTGTGACATCTCACATCGGTTAGAATGATGTGGATAATATGCTTATGATTGATAACCATCTTTAAACTTATGAGACGCCATCTAGGACTTCGAGTTGGGATAATTTGTGACATCCCATATCACTTGAGAAGAGAAGGTTAGTTGAGTAAATTTACTAGAGTTGTTATGAATCTACTTACTGACTTCACTCGTGTGACGCAGCTACTGTCACAGTTAGAATTTTCACCACTGCAATCCTAAGTTGATTTCACAGTGACAATTATTAGTTGCAGCCAAATAAATAATGGGCCAAATAAAAAACATATGTCGTAAGATAGAAAGAGGGACTCTTCAACTTGCATCATCATTCTTACATAATACAAGACAATTTAATTTACACCATAATAAATTGATTAATTTTAATTACTAATTAATCTCCTTGGTAATACATACTTTAAATATAACTACTACAATAAATATATGGAATTGATTGCATAACGGTATCGCTTGTTTTAATTTGTTTCAATAATCACATAATTAATTTAGTGTTAACATCACTTGATTAGGTACCAAAAAATCTATTTTAAACACATAGCAATAGCCGATTGAGCAGACGGCTATAGAGGCAATATTTTTAAGTGAACCATCATTGTTAAGTTAACTTACCTTGTTTTTAAATGGCTTTCGGAGATGGAAGAATATACATAATAAAATCTTATATCATAATTATATTGGCACTCAAGATCAAGTCCGAGTAGTTTTATCGAGAGTGAAATATTATAAAAAATAAAAAGGTTGAGAGCAAGACAAATAAAAGATATCAGTCTTGTTAAAACTTTATCCGACTAAATTGTTAAGTTGGTTTTAATTAATTTTTAATGGTCAAAATGTTGAGTCACTTAGAAAGTTGAAAATGATATAATGGTTTATTTAAGAGGTACATGTACGCTGGAAGGGGAGCATGTTAACTGTTAAGGTCTTCAACTAATAAAAAATATTGAATATCAAATGAGAAAGCTTCAATAAAGTATGGTTCGATTAATTTAAATTAGGTAAATAAAAAAAAAAAACTTTGGTTAAATTCTTTATGCATTCTCAAGCAAAAGTCCACTCTAGATTGTTTTTTAGAATGAGGGTGATCTTTAAGTATTCTGGATTGTGAATATAGATGTCACATATATATATATATATATATTTAATGATGCATTGTTTTTTCTGATGAGCCTCGCAGAAAGGGGGCACTTATTAAAAATAAAAAAAAGAGAAATAGTTACAATGGTGGTCATGAGTTTTTGGAGCTTTAGGCAAGTTCCTCCTATTAAATTTAGAGAAAAAAATTTGGCAAAAAACAAATAATAGAATGTAATTTTTTTAGATTCGGGACAAATTTTGAAGCACCATGCAATTATTTATGTGGACCGTCCACACGATCGATCTTGAATTAGGGGATATATAGTGAGCCGTGTCTCTCAAAATGGAAAAATTCTATTATATAATGGTACAACAACTCAATAATATTTCGCCACATATACTAAATTTTTTTAAAAAAAAATTAAGTAATTGATAATTTTATTTAATACAACTCTTATTTGTTATATAATTATTGATTATATTTCATCACCAATACAACGGTGCAACCAAATAAGATATTACCGGGAAAGTTACCACTTACGCTAAGAGTGCATATTTCTTTCCCTTTATTTCGTTTATTATTATTTCTTATACTGAAATCTGTGAATATATTAATTAGTTTAGCTGATAAAATCTCTTGATATTATAAGAAAACAAAATATTATCGACCGAATATTCAGTCGGTAAATAATAAATTTTCGTCAGTATAATATATTATCGATCGAAATATTATGTTGGTATTTGGCTCATTGGTAAACGAATACCGACTGAAATATATTCGATCGGTAATATTACCGATCAATTACCGACCTAATATATTTATGTCGGTGTTATTACCAACTGTATATTATAAAATAATCGGTCGTTATATAAATGAATATCGATCGGTAATAACTCATCATTTTACCGACCGAAATTATTAGGTCGGTGAATGTATATATTACCGATCATTATTTCGGTCGCTAAGAGCTTAGAATTACCGACGAAAACTAATTTCGTTGGTAAATGTTACACGCTGTAATATAATTCGGTCGATAAATAAGTCCATTGACTGATTATTCGATCAATAATTATATTATATTATATTTTTCAATTAAATTAAATTAAATTTTATTATTTTCAATTAAAATTTAATATTATAAATTATAAATAAATAATTAATAAAAAATTATGTAATATAATAATAAAATTATATTAATGTACTAAATACATTAAACAAAATGGAAAAAAATATAACTACTATATTACACACTAGGAGGAGGAGGAGGATCACCAAAAGATAATTGTATTTTCTATTGCATCAAATGAAGAGCTAGTCGGACCTGTTCCTTTATCTGTTGATGCATTTGCTACTGCTGCCCCGTATCTGCTGATGCATCTACTCCTACTGTTGCTGCATCTAGTTCTGCGGCTGATGTATCAGTGCACTATTGTCTCAACATAGTGATATCCTCCTGCATTACCGCTTGTGAAGCCGAGAAATCAGAAGATGAGGAACTACCCTCAGGTACATACTGAGAGCTCGAACCGTAGACATGCTTCTTCCTCTCCTCCACGATAATCTCAATAAACCGTCGGTCTTCATCTATCGGCTCCACAGTCTGCAACAGAAGTGTATAGTTAACAGATACATCCATCGGTATTGCACGGGTCCAGCTATTTTTACTTCATCAACAAATGTACCGGAAGATATTCCATGGAATCGAATAAGGCTGGAGGGAAAATACGCTCTAATGTGCACATAATGATTGAGATCTCTTCTTCAAGTCTTTCCATTTTAGCCACTTTAAGAGTAGTCGATGTTAAGTCTTTGAAAATAAACTTAACTCTGTAAGTTTCTGCCAAACACGACTTGGAAGTAATTCACAAAATACAATTGGTATTAACCTTTGCATAAACATATGACATTCACGACTCTTCATCCCAAATAACTTATACTTTCGCATATCCATACATAGACCCATATTCGAAACAAAACTGTTTGGAAACTTGAGTTCTTTTAAACATTTGCATAAAACTTATTTATGATTTCTATCTTATGTGCAACATGCTCTAGGATACTTCATATACTCCGCATGCATTTGCAACTCTAGTCGTTTGCATAATAACACAGTGTCTTCCCTTGTTTTGGCAGTATCTTTAGTCTTTCCTATCACATCCATCACAATGTTGAACACATTTTCGAATATATTTTTCTCAATGTGCATCACATCGAGATTATGCCTGATCAAATTAGAACTCCAGTATGGTAAATACCAGAAGATGCTTCTTTTCTTCCACTTGGAATTCTTACATGTTGGATAGTTATTAATCGCATTAGCATCAAGTTCAGTTACATTTCTCAATCCTAGCTCATCTATCTGCTGTAAGATTTATTCGCTTGTCATAATTGGTAGTGGTGCTGAGAATTCTGTAGTATTCATATGGAAATGAGTTTTGTTGTGTCTGAATGGATGATTAGGCAGAAGAAACTTACGGTGATCAAACTTTGAAGTCTTTCGACTACTTGGGAGCGAGAATTCACGTGTGTTCTCCATACAGTAAAGACAAGTAAATTTTCCAGATGTAGTCCAGCTTGACAGTATCAAGTAAGTGGGAAAATAATTAATTGTTCATATCAGTGTAGCTCTCAAGTTGAAGTTTTTCTTTCCCAATACATCATATGTCTGCATACCCACATCCCACAATAGTTACAGTTCAGCTATCAAAGACTGAAGGTAAACATCTATATTATGTTTCTGATTCTGAGTCCCCAGAATAATTTATGATAAGAACATGTACTGCTATTTCATCCACATCCAATGTGGCAAATTGTACGGAGTGTATGGCCATAAAGAATATTATTGTCCCGATTGACCGAAAGAGTGAAAGCCATCAGTGCACAACCTCAATCTAACAATATGGCTTTCATATGCAAATGAAGGATGAGTGCGGCTAAAATGCTTCCATGCCTCTAAGTTAGATGAATGACACATACCACCTTATTCTTGTTCATGCTCATCGTGCCATCTCATGTGCTTAGTTGTTATCGCCGAAGCATATAGTCGTTGCAACCTTGGGGTCAATGGAAAATAATACATATTCTTATATGACATATTCTTGTGTTTAGGCATTCCTCTTCTGTTCTTAAATCTGGGTTGGAAACAGAATTTTCACATTGTTATGGCAATATCATCACCCCAGTATATCATGCAGCCATTATTACAACAATCAATTTTTTCTACAAACAGCCCAAGGCTCTGGAATAATTTCTCTGTATTGTGAAAGTTATTAACCATCATATTGTCTTATGGTAACACTTCTTTAATGAACTATACCCAAACATCGAAGGCCTTTTCTGACTTATGTTGCTCAGATTTCATATTCAAACATCGAGCTACCGTTGACAACTGTGAATGTTTTTCACACCCCGGTCACAACTCTGTATCTAAAGAATTTAACATCTTATAAAAATTCTCTACATAAGGATTAAGGGATTCCTCCAGATTTTCTGTTTATCATTAACAAACTATGGCCAACAGGATTATAAACCATTTGGCGATATGGATTTATTGCTTTTATTTCCATCATCGTTGCCGTGTTGTATGTGAGACGCTCGTACAGATTACATGTAAGAGTTTCCCTTTGCTAATCCCATACATAATAACCTGAAACAAATTCTTTTTCACCAGATGTAACTTAACTTCCTCAATTTCTCTAAACTTTAGAATATGATACACTTTGCAAGGACATATTATCTTATTGTCTTGCATATATACCGACTGACCACTAGCATTGTCACTAAACTCATGTATCTCATTCACAAATTCCATGTTAAGTGTGCCATCATTGTGAAACCTCGCATACATCCACTATCTGTTTGAATTCATTTTTTTTATCTTATAAAATGAAAAAATATAACAATTCATCTTGTTACAGAAAGATGATCAAACTATAATACTTCAAAATAATCATCAACGCAATTATAATACAAGTTCCTAATTAATTTGATTTTCTTACCTAAATACAACCACATGCAAACATAATCCCTAAATGCAAGTTTCCAATTAATTTGATTTGTACATAATATTTGTTAATTAATATGGTAGTAAGAAAAAAAACTTACCAAGATTGGAGCAGTGAAGAAGACAGTGAGCATAAATCTAAAATGAAGAAGACAATGAGCAGTGAGTCAGAGGAATGAGAAAGTTTATTTTTATATTTTGGAATTTTACCGACCGACCAAATTCGACCGATAATTTTAGGGTATTTACCAATTGAAACCTATTCGGTAGGTAAACACTAGTAATGGCGCCATTTCTTGACGCTCAATTGGTGTTCGGTGCCTTATTTTACCAATCATATTTACGTCAATCAGTAATTATCGACCCATTGATTTTGTAAGAATATATGTCGTCGGTGTATATTTATTTTTTTATAATTTTATTTAAATTAATTATATATTACCGACCGAATTATAATCAGTCAGTAAAAATTATAGATGACCAATCGATATTTTTAGTCGGTAATAGAAATTTATTTACTGACCAAAATTACGATCGGTAATATGTCAGTAAAAGCTTGGCGCCATTTCTTGACGTTAAATTAATCTTTAGCGCCTTATTTAACGATCGAATATCGACGGAATAATCCGTCTATCATTTTTTGGTCTATAAAAGGTCGGTATTTGGTCAGATTTTTTTTAAATTTTTAATGGGTAGATATTGTTAGTGTCATAGCACTCAATGAAAGATTTTGATGATGTAACACGGAATACACTTCGATGCGCATTAGGAAGCTTATAAAAAGATGTCGAAGCAATTGGTGATAAAGAGTAAATGAACGTGAATACTCAATCACTTATTGAAGAAAATCTTGTGTGGTCTTAGCTTAAGACTCTCTTTGTAAGTGATTTGATAATTTAAGTCTTCGAGCTCAAAGGTCATATGCTCATTTAATTAGATGCATTAGTGTCATGTGTAAAATGATTTTAGCCTTCATATCCTGAGATTTCTACACTGAGACTAGCATATCAGTCCCCCACACCGGCATACCAGTGACCATGCTTTACCTTAGGCAGATTTGCATGCTTTCTGAAATCGAACTACTTCATATCGGTCTCATATACTGGTATGTTGAAGTTTGCATAGCCACTGGAACCAAGACGGTTCATATCGATCCCCATACCGATGAGCTAACTGTAGGCACTGCATTTTTACATATAAATCCCGATGATGAGTCTCATTTGGAGGCACTACCTTTTAAGTCGCGGAAGCCGCGGGAAACGGATGTCGGAAGGGAAAATATGGGAATCAGTACTTTGTCGAATTTGACTCGCTTGTTTAGCTTCGGGCTCGCTGGTGGACCTCCGTTTTAGAGCACATTTGGCCCAAAAACCCCGCAAACCTTTTAACCTTGGCCCACAACCCTTGCCACCCACCTAAGCCCACTCACCAAACCAACACAACACCTAGCCCACCAAGAGAGGCCCACACGCCCATATCACCCTAAATTACATCCAAATTAAATCAAATATTAATTAAATTAAACATTAACTAAATAATTATTAATTAATTGATATACCAAATTGAATAAGACATAAAATATAATTATACCAAATTGAAATATTGTAACTTCCTAACTTAAAATATTATATACTAAATTAAAGAAATATTATGCCTAATTAAAATCAATCATAACCAATTAAAAATGTTGACTTCCTAATCTAACAAATTGTATTCCTAAACTAAGCCAATCAAATATTCAACCTTCCTAATTCACCAAAATTTGTCCCCCCTCAATCCATTGATTTCCTTATCCAACACCAAATCAAATCCTCTCTTTAATGCCAAAATCTCTTCCTTGTGAGACAAGGAGAAGCCCTAGCCCTTCTCTATATAAACAACCAATAACCAAGACATGCACTCCCTTCACAAGACACAACTCACACGAAAAATCACAGCAAGAAATCCTTGACATTACACGCAAATCACAAGAAAAATAGCAAACATTTCTCTTCATCTCCTCCTTTCATAGCCGAAAACATCACCCTTCTCAACCCCTCCATTGCCGAAAATATTACAGCCCCTACAACCATCAAAACAACCCCTAATCACCACTGAAAACCAGCCCCATACACCCCCCAAACATCACCGAAAATTCCCCCAAAAATAGCAGCTGCATCACCGAAATTTACACCAAAAACTGCACTGTTTCACACGCCCAAACTGCACTATTTTACAAGCCCAAACAGCAACTAAAACACCTTAAAACACCCCCATAAATCACCTAAACCAGTAACAAAAAAAACTGTACTTTTAATCCTTAAGATAATCACAAAAAACTGCACCTAAAACCCCTAAAAAACACAAAAAAAACAGTAGCTTTGAAGACCTGAAACAGTAAGCAGAAAATACAGAGGAAACAGCAGTAAAACGGAGGTCAAACAACAAGAAAAACAGCAAAACAGTGAGCCAAGACGCTAAACCAGTGAATCGGAGAAGTTGAGGAGCTTTAACCCTTCCGATCTCCGTGAAACGCAAGTCCGAAAGTCGGCAAAAAAGGTTAGACCTGAGGGTATTTTTCACACTCGTTTTCAGTTTTATTTTTATTTATTGAGTACTGTTCGCATGATTATTATGTTAAAATGCATGTTGTGGCCCTTGAGTAGATAAATATGCATGTATTACGAAATATTGTATGTTGTGGCCTTGGAATAAAATGAAAGATGTGTCAACTCTCGCGGTATATCGGATGGAAACCCGGACATAAATTTCATAGCCGATTCCGAATGGACGTGTAGGCACTGCATTTTTACGCATAAGTCCCTATGATGAGTCTCATTTTGGAGACACTACCTTTTAAGTCACGGAGGTACGACGGAAACGGACATCGGAAGGGGAAATTCAGAATAAACAAGGTTCACTGTTTTCGTTCGTGCTGCGTTCGTGTTTACGTTCGAACGTCAAACGGATTGCGGGCGTTCGTGCCGCATTCGAGGAAGCGTTCGAACGGTGTCGGTAATTCTGGTTTGCTGCTAGCCTCACATCCAGCCCAATTAGCCCCCCAAAGCCCATAAAACACATCCCAACTTAAATAAATAAATATTAATTAAAACATTAACTAAATAATATAATAACTAAAATAATTAAATGATTAAATAAAACATATACCAAACATAAAATAAACAATTACCAACTTAAACTAAAATCATGCCTAAATTAAACAAATCACACACTAAATCAAAATATAATCATGCCTAATTAAAATCAATCAACCAATTATATTCCCAATCTAATAAGATTATTCCCAAACTTAAAATATTGTATTCCTAATCCAAGCCAATCAAATATTCAACCTTCCCTATCTAGCCAAGATTTGTCCCCCCTCAATCTTTGACTTCCCTTAACCAAACCAAATCAAATCCCTATTTAATTAGCCAAATCTCTTTCCTTGTCAAGCCCAACCCTTTGCCTATAAAAAGAAGCCTTCACCAACCTTCTCAACTGTAGCTACTAGCTAGTCCCTAACTCACACACAACACACATAAAAATTACAGGAAGAAGACACCTAAAAAGAGTAAGCAAAAGATAAAGAGGAAACGGCAGCGAAACCACAAGGAAACAGTAGCAAAACGGACTCAAAACAGTAAAGACAACGAACGAGAACAGTGAACCAGTGAACCGGGAGAGTTGCGGAGCATCCACCCTTCCGACGATCGTGTACCGTACATCCGAGAGGTGATTTAAAAGGTTAGACCTGAGGGTACATTTTCATTAGCTTATATTCGTTCTTTTTATTATTATTATTGAATTCTATCCGCATGAGAGTCGTTTATGGATGCATGTTGTGGGTATTGGATGAATGAGAGATGTGTCAACTCTCGCGGTATATCGGATGGAAACCCGGACATAAATTTCATAGCCGATCCGAATGGACGGTAATATGATCTGTACTCGGGCCACAACTCCACGTACCGCTTGAGTAAACGGCACCATCTCTCTCTCGTTGTGTTGCTTTTTGTTTATTTAGTTTTCTTTACTTGAATTCAATATGTTGCTTATTTATGTATGATTCAATCGAGCGCATGGGCTTAGTGAGTTAGTCCAAAGGTCCTCCATTTGGGAGACCAAGAGCCGAAAAGGCCACCTTTGTGACACTACTTTGCCGCGCCGGTTGATGTGTGCCCGGTTGGATACAAGATACGTTCAATCGGGCACACTATGTTTAATATCATTGCTTTTAATTCTTTGTATGCATGATTCAGTCGAGCGCATGGGCTTAGTATGTTGGTCTAAAGGTCCTCTCTTTAAGAGATTAAGAGCCCCAAAAGGCCACCTTTACGGCAGTACTTCGCCGCGCCCCTTTATTTTCTGTTTATGTATTGCATTCCATTTCATGCATCAGGTCCGTGTCCGTTCGAACGCGTTCACAAACGCAACTCGAACGCGCATACATTTTGCCTTATCATGCATCAGGTCCGTGTCCGTTCGAACGCGTTCACAAACGCAACTCGAACGCGCATACATTTTGCCTTATCATGCATCAGGTCCGTGTCCATTCGAACGCGTTAACAAACGCAACTCGAACGCGCATACATTTTGCCTTATCATGCATCAGGTCTCATTTCCGTTCGAACGCGTTATCAAACGCCATACGAACGTGAGCATTCTGTTTCATTTCTGTTCGAACGCGTTACGAACGCTACTCGAACGTGAGCATTCTGTTTCATTTCCGTTCGAACGCGTTTACGAACGCTACTCGAACGTGAGCATTCTGTTTCATTTCGTTCGAACGCGTTTACGAACGCTACACGAACGTGAACACACTGAACTGAGTTTGTCTTATCATATTCATGCATAATTGCCTCTTGGTTGATCTTTCTCGTGTTATATAGCCAATTGTATTATTTGTATTCAAGCATGATTAGGCTGTTAGCATGTTATTTGGTTAATAGGTTTATGAGATAGTACTCAAGCATGATCATGTTGTTCTTAGTTTTCCATATCATAGGATTGAAATATGTTCATGAGATTGCCATGTGATGTTGCATGTTGTGATGAACTTGTTGATGTATGCATATGAATTTAGAAGCATGATATCTTTGGAAATAAATGTTATTTAAGCCTGGTTAAATTATCACATAAATCCTTTTATTACAAGTGACATAAGTAAGGGACCATTCCGAACCCAACGGTTTGAGGTCTTCCCTTGCGAGGGGTGAGTGCGGCCTTAAATCTCATTTTCCCGGTTCACACCGGGTGGCGACTCCATGTTATTCAGTATTTCCCAAACTAGGCCGCGAGCCTAGGAACGGCGTCGCCCAGGTCCTGTGTCCCACAGTCTGGCGACTCCACTGGGGATAGAGAATTGGCCCCGAAATATTGACTTGTGATGTTTGGATTTATGTTTTAATTGACCGTGTCTATAGTGGATAAAGTGAGGGTTTAATCAAAGGCATTTTTAGGCTAGGTAATGGTTTGGTGTCCTCCTTTATTCACTACCTTTCTAGAAGGAAAAGCTGTGAAGGCACATAGATAGCCATCTACTCGTAGCCTATTGTGATAGACTAATTTGGATGACTCGTTGTTTATTCCTGACAACAAGCGATAAGAGCCTAAGAGGCTTGGGTATTTAAGTGAGCCTCGCTCCACCTTCCCTCTGGGGGATCTACAACGGGAAATCCATTTGACAGTCCGTCACACACCATAGCTCATTGGCACGTACCTTAGTGTATAAAAAGGGGTGCGCTCACTTGGTTGCTCGAACCCTTGAGTGGGGAGACCTAGTTGTGGGCCATCCTTCGCCGGTGAGAGCCTTTGTCTATACTCTTACTAACCCACCCATAGACCGGGTTGGCTAAAGTAGCAATTATTTCCTTGAATATGTGCTTGTGGACCATCCTCATTTGGATGCAGTTGGACTATTGTCAGAAATGCGGGCTTGTTGGGCCATTTAAACTGGGGCAAGTTCGTACCTTATGACTATTAGGCCAAAAGCTTCTGAAATGTTGATGAGCCATTGTAGAAATTATTGTTGTATGTTTGCATTATCTTTCTTTGTGCTTGTGTTCGGAATATTACCATTTGGATTAGTTGGACTGCTTGTCATGAGATGTGAACTCGTTGGGCCATTTAAACTGGGACGAGTCCACTCCTATGGCAGTTAGCCCAAAAACTTCTAAAATGATGATAGGCCGATTTGTGTGCAAATTTTAAAGAGTTGATATATTTCTTGTATCACATGCATCACATGTATCACATGCACCTCATGCATACATGCACCATGTTAACTCCCTTTTGATTTAAAAGCCATCATAGATGCATGTTGGTTAGGGAAGATGACAAACTTGTCAAAAGACCAAGCAGCCACCAAGAATACTGGCAGAAGACCTAGCTCAATGGGATAGGAAACCCAATCATGCATGCATGCATACACGTAGTTTCTTAGTTTCATCATGCATCAGGTCTGGTTCCGTTCGAACGTTTCCTCAAACACTATACGAACGCGAACCTTCTGTTTACCGATCGAACGCGTTCTCGGACGCTACGCGAATGCGCACGCACTTTCTTTATGTTATCATGCATTTTATATCATCAGGTCTGGTCCCGTTCGAACGCGTTATCAAACGCTACACGAACACGAACCTTCAGTTTACCGTTCGAACGTGTTTACGAACGCTACATGAACGCGCATACACTGAACTGAGTCTGTCTCATCATATTTCATGCATAATTGCCTCTTGGGTGATCTCTCTTGCATTATGTAGTCAATCATATTATTTGTATTCCCGTATTTATCCATTCGATGTATTCATAAGACAGTACTCAAGCATGATTAGGTTGTTCTTAGTTTTCCATATCATATGATCAAAATATGTTCATGAGATTGCCATGTGATGTTGTATGTTGTAATTTCATGCATGTGAACTTAGAAATATAATTATCATTGGAAATAAGTTGTTTAGGCTTGGCTAAATTATTGCATAAATCATTTTATTACAAGTGGCATAAGTAAGGGACCATTCCGAACCCAACGGTTTGAGGTCTTCCCTTGCGAGGGGTGAGTGCGGCCTTAAATCTCATTTCCTCGATTCACACCGGGTGGCGACTCCATTATTCTCCGGTTTAGTCCCCCGCGGGCTACTCCATACTCCCAACTAGGCCGCGAGCCTAGAACATCATGCGTCGCCCAGTTCCTGTGTCCCACACTAACCAACATATCGGCCTTCATACCGGTCAGTAAACTGATATGTATGCTTTAATCTTCAACGATAATATAGTCGTTACTTTTACAGGACCGACATACCGACCTCTGTAGACCGGCATACCGGTCTCAGACAGAGAGCATGTGCAATTTTACACCTTCACTATATATTGAGCCTTAAATATATTTTTGCCGAGTTCTTCAACCTTCATATAATTTCTACTAAGGTAAAAACATAGAGTAAACAAAACATTCATCATCATACACTCTCATACTCAAGTTCACACGCTACACCTTTATATCATTTGTAGTGAGCTTAGATTTCTTTGGTTAGCAACTCACATCATTAAATCTTCTTATCTTTTACGAGTACCCAAGTTGTACTTAAATCTTCATATTCATACACTTGTGGTTGGGCATACTCAAAAGGGTATTTATTGTAAAGGTTTGTGAGTGAGCCTATGAACAAAACTCATTATAAAGATTTAAGAGTGAACCTAGGGATAAAACTCTTTGTGTAAAGGTTTGGAGTGAACCTATAGGACAAAACTCTTGGTTGCGAGTGAAGCACGAAAAACTCGGTATAAGTTGTGGATTCAACTTAATGTAAAGCTTCAAGCGCGGCTTGGAGGAGTGGACGTAAACATTATTGTCCAAACCACTGTAAATCACTGGTGTCAATTTCTCTATCCTTTAACTTTTAATAATCGCAAGTTTATTTTTGTATTTGTGTATTAATTAGAAACTTACATTTGAGAATATATTGCTATTGAGAAAATTACATATTAAGCTTAATTGGTAAAACTACTAGCATAGTTGCATAAAATCGAAAAGATTTGTATTTCCGCAATATTAAGCTATTACCCAATTCACCCTCCTCTTGAGTATAGAGTTTTTTGTTTGAGTGTGCTTGTAGGTAATTTCAATTGGTGTTAGAGCGACATATTCTCAACAAATACTTAATCGTCCGAGAATCGATCATGGCCTCTACAAGCTACACAACATACTTCGTCGAATGAGCATTCATCGATAGACCGTCATTTTATGACAGAATGGACTTCAAATTTTGAAAAAGAAGAATGCTCACTTTTTTGCTCGCCTACGATATTTATGGATATAAACAGATCATGGGATGGCGAAAAATTTCGATAAATTATAATGCACTTAAATTTTTATATGAAGCATTAAATAAAAGCATATTTGATAAAATTCCCAAATTTGCTAATGCATATGAATTATGGAAATCATTAGAATTACTAAATGAGGGAAACAGTCAATTAAATGAATGTAATATTAATTCTAGCTTATCAATTGGTGAAACTTGTAATTTGGCATTCATGGATATAGAAAATCCTAGATGGGAATCGGAAAAAAAATATTATTGTTTGTAAAAATGAAATTTCCGATTGTGATGAATTGTTTGACATGTTGAATGAGTTACATGATAAATATGATGCTCTTAGAAAGAAATATAATTTGATTAAGAAAGCGCATATATTACTTCAATATGAACATGCATCATGTATGGATAAAATTCATACTTTGGATAATGATGATATTGGCTTAAAATTAAAGCATGAAAATGATATGTTGATTGATCAAAATGAGCATGCATTTCTTATTACACAAATTTATGCTTTAGAAAATGATAATTTGTGTTTAAATGAAGTGCATGATTATTATGTAGAGAACTTGCAAAAATGAAGCATCTATCTCTAAATTATCAAGTGTTTGTGAAACTTTAAAAATTGAAAATGATGATTTAAATAAGAAATTAGATGACTTGTAATGCATTGTGACCAAGTTCACTCAAGGTGAAAAGAATTTTAAAATACTAATTGGTTAACAAAGATGTATTTTTGGAAAATGTGAATTATGATATAAGCTTTACATGAAGCAAAAATATTTGAAAAATTATTTTATGAAAACATCCAATTCATATATATATTAATCTCATGTACATGAATCTAAAGTAATTGAATCAAATATTGTATGTTATGCATGTAATATGAAAGGTCACAAAAGATATGATTATTGGACCAAAAAGAGAAATGTGACAATTATTTGGGTTCCGAAAGGAATTAGGATTAACTCCCATGGACCCAAGAAAGTTTGGGTACCAAAATATGCCTAAATAATTTTGTGGGGGAAGCTTTAGGAATGATCATCAATGAGAAATGCAAAATGATCCCAAAGACTTATCACAAGTAGAAAATCAAATGCATACATAAAAAACAGATGAATTTTTTAAGATTGGTGGATTTGTCACTTGGTGACAACGTTTAAAAGTAAAAATCCGTGTTTACGAAAATATTGGTACTGTATCCTCCAACTTATATAAGTATGCTTATTTCAATCTATATGATATTGGACTTTATTGTGAAACATACTAGTGATTAAGCAATTTGAATTTCAATTAGTATCAATTTATGCTTAATCATATCATAAATCTCATTTAGTATCAATTGGTATCACATAAGACTTATTACCTCTCATGATTAAGTGATCATCTTGAATTATTAACATGGAATATGTCTTGCCATTGATCTCTATTGGTTGAAAATGAAATGCATGGATATTTGTATAATTTGAACGATTTTGATGATCTATGTATGAATTTTATATTGTATGGCAAAAGGGGATAATTGTATGAAAGTGTGCATGTTAATGAACTTTTATATGTTTTGAGCACATATTGATTGGTATCTCATAGAACTTAATTTTTGCTTCTCCATCATTTTTGATAATTTCAAAGGGGGAGAAATCATAGAATGAGAATTAAAACTTGTGTATACCCTCACCCTTGTAATAAGATGGAGTAAATTTGTACTAATGTGTTTGTCTAAGTTTTATAGAGCTATATTGAAGACAATAACATGTTAAGGGGGAGCATAATTGTCAATAAATTTTGAACTCTCAAAGCTCACAAGTTTTAAAGGTTGTTATCATCAAAAATGGGGAGATTGTTAGTGCCATAGCACTCAATGAAGGATTTTGATGATGCAATGCGGAAGAGACTTCGACGCACATTAGAAAGCTTACAAAAAGATGTCGAAGCAATTGGTGATGAAGAACAAATGGATATGAAGACTCAAACGCTTATTTAAGAAAATCTTGTGTGATCTTAGCTTATGACTCTCTTTGTAAGTGAGTTGATAATTTAAGTCTCTAAGGTCATGGGTCATATGTATATTCATTTAGATACATTAGTGTCATGTGTAAAATGATTTTAACCTTCCTATCTTGAGATTTCTTCACTGAGATTGGCATACCGGTCCCCCACAATGGCATACCGGTGATCATGTTTTGTCTTGGGCAGATTCGCTTGCTCTCTGAATTTGGGCTACTCTATACCGATAAGCTGGAGTTTGCACAACCACTGTAACCGGGACAATTCATACAGAAAAATAAACAATTATGTGGGTTGCCACCAAGCTAGCGTTAAGTTTATAGTCTTCAATCAAAAAATTTCCTTTAAGGAGGCTTCCATGTGAGTTTAGACATCCTAGACAGTACAGTCCCATAGACATTACTATTCATGCTCCTCCGTCGAACATGAGATGACAAATATAGAGCGTCTAACTGCGATGGCTCTTCTATGGACATTTTCACTGGGTCCATCAATGACTTATCCAATGGTTTTGCTTGCGGGTTAGCTCTAAAACGAGGTGATACTTCAAGTACATGCAAACATTTTCTTACAATATTTTCTTATATGTTAGACATATTCAACATGCACTCTTCAAGATTATCATTATTGTGACCCATGTTAAATGGTTTTTGAACTACACCTCATAAGCTGTCTATCATATGACACTCTTCATCATCTTGAGGGAATGACATAACTTTGAAAACATTAAAAGTTACCTCTTAGTCTTGAACTCTCATGGTTAGCTCATCTTTCTGCACATCGATGAGAGTTCTACCTGTTGCCAAGAATGGAATTCCAAGAATGGTGGGGACTTCCCGATCCTCTTCCATATCAAGTACTATGAAGTTTGATGTGAAAAAGAATTTGTCCATTTTTACCAACACGTCATCTAATATTCCTCGTGGGTAGGTGATGGATCTGTCTGATAGCTGTAAAGTGACTTTAGTTGGCTTTGCCTATCCTATGCCCAATTTCATGTAAATAGATAGAGGTATTAAATTAATGCTTGCACCCAAATCACATAAAGCCTTATCAAAGTACTGATTTCCAGTGGTGCACGATATGGTAAAATTGTAAGGATCCTTCAGCTTATATGGAAACTTCTTCTGCAGTATTGCACTGCACTCCTCTGTGAATGCCACGATTTTAAATTCATCAAGTTTCTTTTCTTGGACAAGAACTCCTTCATGAACTTGACATATATAGGCATCTGCTCCAATGCCTATGCAAATGGAATGTTGATCTATAATTTTTTGAAAATCTCTAGAAATTTTAAGAATTTCTTCTCCAATTTATGGTTCTGCAGACGTTGGTGAAATGATGGGGTTGGATAATTGGCAGAGATTGCTTTCTTGCTATCCACTCGTCCTTGTTTTACATGTTCATTTTCCCTTTCTAAAGGATGAGGCACTCCAATGTCTTTATCAATTACTATCCCACTCATTAGTGTGAACGCTTTACAAGATTCATTGCCTTGGCCTTTCGGGTTAGGTTCTGCATCACTAAGGAGGGTTCCTTATGGTCTGTAATTTTGGCTACTGGCTAGTCATCTTACTTGGGCTTTCAGAGTCTTTAAGGATGTCGGCTGACTCTGAATTAAAGCTTCCAATCTGGGTTTATTTCTCACAGTTTCCTTATTTTGGTTGGTAATTTGCATGAGTAGATCCTCCATAGATGGTTTGTTCTCGTGTGTTGGCTTTCTATTCCATTGCCAAAATCTTGGAGGAGGATTTTATATGTCCTGTGATTCTACCTCTTGGTTATTTTTCCATATAAATTTAGGGTGGTCCTTCCATCCAGGGTTGTAGTTGTTGGAGTAGGGGTTGTGATATTGTCTATTATAATTGTATATATAGTTCACATACTCGCCATATTGGGCACACTGCACTGCGAGATGTCCTCCCTCACACAATGCACATGTGGCTCTTGTGCTTTTCATAATTTGTATGCTTAAGATCTCAATACAAGTGTAGATTTTCTCTATGTGTGCATTTACAATTGTATTGGGTTCCAACTCATGTATTCCAACTGCTCTTTTAGGGAAGCTTCTTTCAAAGTTTCAATTGGCCATAAGGAATTATTTTTGGCCATTTATTCCAGCAGCATCAAGCTTCGTTCTCCCCTTTAGCCATCAGAGCACCTTCAGCAGCTGCATCTACTGTGGTTTTGAGCATCCATATGAGCCTATTGTAGAATGTTTGGACCTGTAGTCATTTAGCTATCTCATGGTATGTGCACTTTCGAAGCAGGTCCTTGTATCTTTCCATGTCTCGTATAGGGACTTTGAATCATACTGCATGATGAACATGATGTCGTTTCTCAATTTGGATGTCATTGCTAGAAGAAATTATTTGGCGAGGAATTTTATGGCCAAATCTGCCAATGAATGATGGATCCAACTGGCAAGGAGTGAAGTCATCCTTTAACCCTATCTTTCAGAAAATAGAGGGATACTTGAAGACGCACTGCCTCTTCTGCACCCATGTTGTAATTGAAGGTGTTGCAGACTTCTAACAAGTTGCTTATGTGTATATTATGATCATTATTCGGTGCACGGTGCACACATAAACTACACTGACTGCTGGATCATCTGAATGCAAGTCTTGATGTCACATGTGTTGGCTTAAAGAGGTGGTAGGATGAGATAAAGTATGAATCCATTTACCATCGATATCGTCTTATCCCTATGGAATTGGTGGTACTATGTCCACTGGTTCAGGTTGTTGATTATTCATGATCAGCTGTGGGCCTTGGTTCTGTCGCTTATCCTTTCTTAACTGGCGGAGAGTCTTTTCAATTTCGGAGCCAAGAGGGAGAAGCTCGCAACTTCGACTTCTTCTTATATAACCTTTCAACTACCTGAAAGAAAAAGGAAAAAAAATAAAAGAACAAAAGAAGTGGTGCCTAGCTAAGCAAGTAGAATACTTCGTCCTAATATTAATACTGAAAAATAAAATAAGTCAACGGCAATGGCGCCAAAAACTTGATCGCGATTTTAGATAGCACGCAAGTCCACGTATCGCTCAAGTAGTATAAAAGATCAATCTCTCGGGGACTTACTATTAATCAAAAATATATGTGCACATAATATGAGGACTTTAAATTTGGTCAATTTAATTGGAAATCGATAGTAAGTTCTAATCAATTTATGGTTAATCGAAAATATTCAAGGATTAAATATTAATAAAAAATTAATTGGGAAATGTAAAGTTGTCATTTCGTATGACTAAGAATTATAAAAATTAAAACTCATTGTATCAATATCATCTACAAATCATTTATTTATCATGATAAAATATTAAAATGATCATAAAGTTAAGAGAGCTGATTAAAATCTCTAATGAATACAAAGAAAAATGAGGAAAAAAAGTGTTTCTACAAATCGACCAAAATTAAAAATAGAAAATTAGCGAGTAATCAGCCAAAAATCGATGATTTTCAATTAAAAAAAAAAAAACTAAATTGTTGATTTTCTGTCAAATCGGATTATTCCGATAGCGATTGCGTTAATCACCGCTTAAACTACTTAGCTTTAAAGAAATACCTTTAAACGGTTGCTTCAATTTCTTTTTTATCTTCAATCTAAAAAATTCTACTATGCAATAGTGATATCACGTCATATATACAACAATCCGATAATATCTTACTACACGTGTGAAAATAATAAAAAATAATTAAATAAATGGTAATTATATTTACCGAAATTATCAATCGTATACCCAAATATTGACACGTTATCAATAATACACAAATCCTGAAACTTTATTTATTAGTCTATCAAAAAATTACAAAGTGTATCAAATTAATACCAAATTTGATATACGATTAAAATATGTGTCAAATATTAATTGGGTATACATCTAATACAAAAATAAGTTGGCGTTTTCTATATTTGGATATACTTTGTAATATTTGGGTGGACCGATAAATAAAATTTCATGATATGTGTATTTTGATAATGTGCCAAAAATTGGGTATACGACTGATAATTTTCTTTATATTTAATATAATATATATGTTATATACTTATTAGTTAGTGATACCATGTCACCTGATACTAAAGAATTATTCCTTCAATTCATGATAAATTTCAAAGGCAATTTGACATTCAATATTCAAAAAATAATGCAAGGTGAAAAGGGTTTAAGAATAATCCACTTGATTGCATAATCATTAATTGTTTATCAAAATTAACTAACATAAGTTAAAACGTTAGTCAAAATCAATTTTTTTTTAAAATTTCACAATATTTAATTTTATCACCAATTAGCGTGACACTTATTTATTTACGTTGGAATCTTATCTCACACCAACATATATACAAATCTTAGTTAATTATACTAATAATGATTAGGTATAAACATGAGTTAGCTAGCAGGTTGTGAGTTCTCTTTACATAAGTGACAAGGATTCTTTTTATTTTTCAGCTTACGTGCACCTCGATTAATCCCCGAGACCTGTGCTCCGTGCCGTCAGAAATTTCACAACATACATCAGGACAAGTCGCTGGCTTTTTACACTAAAAGATCTGTGGTTATCTTTATTCTATGTAAAATCTTAGGTCTTTTTTTTTTTTTTTGACTACATTACAAATTTACATATATACAATTTGAAATACTTTGGGCCTCTTTTGATTGACTTTATTTTCAATTTACTAGTTTGAGAGTTTCCTATGATGAACTGGTTGTAGCTGTAATTACAAAAGACTCCTCATTTGTGTGTCTTTGTTTCTCTTAATAATATCTCATCTCTTCTTTATATATATAAAATCATAGAGATCTCGTATGATCCATTTATATGTAAAACTGTCATATTTACTTTTGACGGTTGTGTTTAATTTTCTGTTACTATTTCGACACTATGAATGAAATGAGAATTAATTAAAAAAATTTCTTAGCACCAAATTATTCCACCTATTATTTTGAAAATTAGTTGGGTTAATTTTAGCTAAGGTCCAGCAATGACCTTAATTATGGTCATTTTTTCTCTTCTTAATTTCGGCACGTGTTGTGGAAAAAATTGTGGGCATTTTGATAGGTTATTAATGTATTTTAAAAAAATAGATTAGTTGGTGGCATGCTTAACTTGTTTAATTCTTAATTAACAAATGGGAGCTAGGGTTTGACATAATAAAAATATTATCTTATTCAAGACAGAAGCTTCCTCATGTCCATTGGACTAGATTTAGTTTTTTATTTTTTTTTTCAAAAGCTATAGATACAATCTGTCAATGGAGCTTTAAAACTTAAAAGCACTGTATAATTTTCAAATTTCTTGTCACTGACAATGATTGATAAGTGTATGATTGCTTATTAATTGTCCAAATCACTAAGTAATTGATTTATGAATCATTACAATCACAAGAGGATTTGAATATTTAAAATTATTTTGCTGTTTTGAGGATAAAAAAAAATGATACTAATAAAATATTCCGCTAATACAATACAACTGACACTTTTAAAACATATAACATATTCTTTCCAGTTGTCCTACAAAGATTTTCCACATTTCATAATCATAAAATTGGACGGTGTTCTCGAGGGACGTGATTTGATGGTTTATGATTCAGAATCTTATCTTGAGGTTCTGAATTCGAATTTAGGGAATGTATTTTTTGTAAGAACCTGAGAGAGTTGGGGATTTTACCTGCTCCCGTTTAAGTCCGAAAATGATGGTTTGACGACTGGATTTCCAACTATTCCAAATATATATATATATATTGGACGGTCAGAATTACACGCAATTTTCCCGAGGGCTGTGATCCCACCATCGGATTAAGTTTGAACAATTCAGGAGACTTCAACTAGTCGGTGGAAGGATATATATTTTTTTGTTCAATTTCCTAAAAAATTCCAATCAAAATGCATGTACACGTAATTATAAATATAGTATAATATTGATGCTTTACAAATTAAAAAAATAAAAACTCTATCTAACCTTTAATATGATTCAACGAATTAGATTAATATACTAATAATATGTTAATTGTTAAGTTATGTTTATGGGGCAGCTCAAATTTATATCTAGGTTTTATTTTTAAATATTGAGAGAAAATATTTGCTTACTAAAACGCAAGAATAGACTTGAACCTCTTTTTCACAAGAGATTTATCACTGGATATTTTAAAACCCTCAACACTTTAAAAAAAAATTGGATCTAATGTTGAGTTTAATTGTGTTAAGTTTTTCATAATTTCCTATCACGCGTATTAAAATAGCAATGCACGGTGAAGATTTATGCAAATTTAAATTATTATCCAATAATTATAGATCATGATCTATAAAAAAAACTCAGTATAAAATTTAATTCAACACTGAATATAATTTTTTTTTTCTTTTTTACCTTTTTCTCTGAACAAGACATGTAAACTAATATAATCAGACTTAAAAGCTAGTAATTACATGAGTTTTTTATTCATTTATGTCATACATCCTGAAATATCGAACCCAATACATATTTTTATGGAATAAGAATGTTTTAATCAAGTGGAGGACTAAAATTATATTATTAGTTAATTTACTTTACAATTTTTATGGGCAAAAGAATAAATTACAGCAACAAAAGGCTTACACATTTTTTCTAGAGATAAAATTTAGGTCAAAAGGGATTTTTTTTTTTTTTTTAATCCTAGGTTTCTTTCCTCTGATACTCACACTTATTTTTTTCCTCATAATATAGAGCAAAATATCACACATCCACGGAGAAGTGACTTATAGTCTCTAAATATAAGTATAAATGTGTGATAAATTTTTGATTTGAGTTAAATCCTCAAATTTTAACATAATATCATAGTCAATCTCATGTATAATCATACCCGCATTATCTATATATGTGACATATATCAAACAAAAAACTGACATTTAAGTGAGAGAAAGTATTGAGGAAAATATCATATATTAACTAAGAAGTTATCTTAATATCTAAATATAAATATAAGACAACCATCGATATTAAGTTTTTGATTAAATTAGAGCACAAATTTCAAGAAATAATTTTTAAATGGTAGACTTACAACTAATCTACTTACCTCAAAACCTTTTATGGTCGGCTATTTATTGCTCTTTGCTCTCTCCATAACACCCATTACAAAACTCTCTGTCTCTTTTCTCTTTTTCTTTTCTGATCACTTCTAAGCTATCATTATTCTTAAAGCAAAAAATGGGATACAAATCATCTGATAAACTAATTGCAAAGCCAAAGCCAAAGCACAGAAAGGGCTTGTGGTCACCAGATGAAGACCAAAGACTCAGAAACTATGTCCTCCAACATGGCCATGCTTGCTGGAGCTCCGTCTCCATTAATGCCGGTGAGTTTACATACACATTTACATTAATCATATCGTTACATATTCTGGATTTTGGTTCAACCAGAGCCATAATAACAACAATGTTAAATTACTTTTTATTTTTTTAAAAAAAATTTTGGCCCAAGATTGGACCCGTCAACCTATGAACTATTGCATTTTGTATAAATTATTTTTACTTGTGCATGCAGCATGCATTTAATGTTCAAGATAATGAGATGATTAAAGTTGCATTTGGTTCCGTAATTAAATTCAATTTAGATTCATGATCTGATGATAATTCTTTCTTTATTATTTTTTTTTAAAATTTATTATTAATTTATATATATATATTATCTGACGATAATCCAATGAACTCTTCTTCACCCATATAAATGGGTTCAAACCTTGGATTTATTGGTTTCAAGTAAAAAATAGATTTTAACAATTTAATTGATTGGAACCCACCTAAGCTCCCATTCCTTGAATATGTTTCATGCATATGATCTTGAATTTTCTTATTCTTTTTGGAGTTGTCAACAAATGAATTTTCAAACCTTAGACATATTGATACAGATGGATTATTAATTCTTTTATTTATAGGAAAATATGAACACATACATATAATATTATATAAATAATTAAAGTGAAAGAGAGATTGATTAATTTAGGACTTAGAGTTAAATTGACTAAATTACCCTTCAAAAAGTTGACTTCATTGCAATCTTAATTTGACTTATATATGCATGCAGGCTTGCAAAGGAATGGAAAGAGCTGCAGACTGAGATGGATTAACTATTTGAGACCAGGATTAAAGAGAGAGGTGTTTAATAAGCAAGAGGAAGAGACAATCCTGACCCTCCATCGTCTGTTAGGAAACAAGTAAGGAAGATGGATATATCATTTATTTTGTGCTCTTTTTTTTTTTGAAATCGTTGGAAACCCCGCCACCAAACCACCCATTCTGTGCCGCGGCGCAGGTAAAACCCCCGGCTGCCCCAGACTCTTACAAGAAATTGCACCCCCTGGATTCGAACCCAGAACTATTTTGTGCTCTTGCTTGTGCTATAGAGAACTTTTCCTTTTTTTGAATCTATAACTATATATAAGAGAAATGATATTTATACAAAACGGTGACTGTGACAAAATAACATATAAAATTATTTTGTGTTTTTTTCTTAACATTCAAAATTACATCATTTTTGGTACTATTTTATCACCGTTTTATCACCATTTTTTTTTTTGTAAGATTACTTAATAGAATATTTTAGGATGATGCTATATTTTTCCTTCACATCAAGAGTCATGTAATTGATTTGCATTTTATTTGAGTAGTATTTGAATCCCTTTCTTAGACCCAATTTTGGTATTATGGTTAGATCCGTGGTGACAAAATTATGTTTGGATCAAAAAATAATTTTTAAGTGTTTGGTTTACCTTATGAAAATTATGATTATTAATCGTGAATTCTTTTTAAAATTAAGTTTTGCAAAAACTAAGATTTTTAGCTTTTATTCACAATCAAATTATTAAAAAAACGCACCGTGATTATTTTTATAGTATAAAATAAAATTACATTTCACCGTTTATAAATTATTATTTGTTCATTATACTTTTTTAATCGCAATACCAAACAGGTTCAAAACTTTTTCATGACTCATTTGTGTTAATTATGAAATAAATACAGAATACGGTAATCATTTTTAAAAAAAAATTAGGTGGTCCCAAATTGCTCAGCATTTGCCTGGAAGAACAGATAATGAGATAAAGAACTATTGGCATACCCATTTGAAGAAAAAATTGGCAAAACTTGAAGAAATGGAAGCAACTCCAAGCTCAGAAAATTTGGAATCTCCACTTTCTCCTAGCAATCCCTCAACTCGTAGCTCAAGCTATGAGCCATTTCATCACATGGAAAATTCATCAGCCGGTAGTCAAAAAAGTTGCATCCCTAAGCTTTTATTTGCAGAGTGGTTGTCACTTGATCATCATCAAGATAATAATGGTGGTAGCTTTGCAAATTCCTGTGACCAAGTGGCTTCCAAAAATGGCTTTAACAATTATAATCAGAACTCTAGCTTTGTCCAAGATTCAAATGCTTCATATATGCAAGGTTACTTAACAAACGAGGGAGCATTTGGATGTGAAGAGTTTATTCATAACGGTTTGGTTGATGAAATGTTGAGTTCAAGATTCAGATTCGATCAGGATCATCATCAGTTCTCAGGAATTGAGTTTGTTGATTCTGTCTCTAGGGATGATGTGTGTAGTGATTTGAATATGAACTATGATGTAATGTTCATTTGATGAAAGCATATGTTTATTTTAATTACTAGGTCTACTTCTGAGAATAAAAACTTTTAATTATATTTCTAATAAAAATCTTGTCATTTGAAGGGGGAAAAAATTATATATATACGGAGCTAATTCATCCGACCTCTCTCATATTTGTGCAAAAAAAATTATAACTTATAAGATGAATTGGAGAAAATTCTATTTTGATTTGTCCTCGGAGGTATTTGTAGGTTGGTCCTACTTTATTTCACGGCTAAATGCAACAAATGCACTTTATGCTTTTATGAACAAGATTGATTATTTTAATGATACACGCCTATCTTTAATTTTCTCCAATATTCAACATTGTTATTTATTTATTAAAACATTGTAAATTTAAAGAGATGAGGAAAACTATGAAATCTCAGCGGAAAAAAAAAAACTGACCAGGTTATATATAAAAATCTTTTTTGGAAAAAAAATAATAATCTTTTATTGTCTTAATGGTTTCTTTAATAAGTTATACATGTTTGAATTTATATATATATAAATATATATATATATATATTATATATATATATATTTTATAATCGGGTGTCCATGTCAACTTACACATACCTTGATTAATACTCGGGACCTGTGCTTCATGTTCTCATAAATTTCTCAACACATAGCTTTTTACATTAGAGGGTATGGATCAAAAAAATATTGTTGATGAAGATTTCTGCAACTAAGACATTTGAACAGTTCGGCAAGGGCAGAGATGGAACTTCCCATTTCTTGGGGGACCAGGTATATTAGTCAGTCCTTGGAGAGTCAGAGAGTCCGAATACTTCCTTCTCGGACCAGCCGACCAAAGAACACAGTATGACACAGATTTCAGAAACCGACAACATCAGAGCCGAGGCCGACCACAGTAGACCGACGGCTCAGTTTGGGTTTATCTTACCTCCTGGAACAAGTGGATAAGCTCGGGTATTTTGGGTCAGAACGGGAACAGTTTGGGCAGATCGGCAGATCATTTGGTCGACCTCTTGAAGACCGACGTGAGATCAGAGTAGTTGGACTTTTCCCTCCAACACGTGTCATTATTTGGAGGATCTTTCCAGGCTGACATCATAATTGTTGCATGTGGCAGTGGAGAAAATATGTTGATGTGACAGGCCGTCAGACGGCAGACTTGCTTTCGCCGACGACAGTCTTGGGGCAGAGAGCCCGTCAATCAGTCGGAGACCATGCGGGAAACGTCACGAGAGCAGGAGAACAATGTTGTATTCTCTGAGTATATAAAGAGAAGTTAGATTTGTTTGTAAAGGAGGATGATAATTTTTATAGCAAAACTTGTAGCAAAGAGAGAATAAGCACCACTTGTAAAAACCTGAAAGGCAAACAGCTCGGTTTCGATTAAGAACTCTCTCCAAACAGGTCGACCGAGTTAATTTTGGTAATAAAACAACCCCACCACTTTGTGCCCGTGGACGTAGGCATGGTTCGAAACTGAAACGAACCGGGCGGTTCCTGATTCCACAAGTGTGGAACCGGAATCGTAAATCGAACCGGTCGGTTCCGGTTCCGGTTCGAACCTTTTTTTTTTTAATTATATACAAAAATCGAAAATAATTTAAAAAATAAATAAAATTAGGGGTATGTTAGAAATTAAATTAGTATTTTTTTTTGGTCGTTGGCCATTTTTCTGTTTTGGGGCCTGCCCTACTAGCCGTTGGGCTGTCCCCAACGTCTAGTAGCCGTTGGGGTAGGGTTCCTGTTGGAACCGCTGGAACCGTTCGATTCCAGCGATTCCAACCGGTTCGGTTGGAGTCGAATCCTAACCGAACCAGTTCGGTTCCAACCGGTTCGGCTTCGGTTCTTTAAAATTGTTATCATTGAAATTTGTTTATTTGGATATGGCTAAAAACATTAGTGTACCACCCCCATCATTTAATTAAATGACAACATATATATAATTATCACTATTAAACTAATCATAAATATTATACGAATGTGTGAAGAAATGTAATTAAGTGGCGAATGTGTGAAGACATGTAACATATATATAAATATTATATGAATGTGTGAAGACATGTAACATATATATAAATATTATTCTCCGGGACACTCAGGGCTCTTCTTGGATTCTGACAGTACTTGTTTCTTTCTTGATGGACCGGATCGGACCAGATCAATTTTTTTTTTAATTTTTAAAATCAAAAATTATAATTTAATATTTTTTTAATAATTTTTAATTAAATAAAATTATTTTTGACATAAGTTGGTTCTGTCGATTTTTTCAAAACGGTTCAACCGGTCGAACCATTGACTTGTTGAACTTTTTGATCATCGGTTCGATCACGGGTCTGATTATGAAAATACTGGTGGCAACTATCATCCAACGTCATGGTTTGATCAGTCGTATCCAGTTTACAAGACTCCCGCTATAAGCAGAGTATGAGAAAGATCTTGACGTACACAACCTTAACCTTTTTTTTTAAGAATAGAGAAATTCACAAATTCTTTTGATACATTAATCAAATAGCTCGTAGAGTTCCCGGGTAACAATGACATATCATCTAGTAGATTTACCAATTTTCATCTAAGATGCCATGCTTGATGAGTAAAAGAGAAAATAATGCCGCATATATCAAGACCTTCCTTAGACCCTACATGTAGCGGGCGTCTTATACACTTAGTACGATTTTATATTAAGTGGTTAGTGTTTTTGCTCAACTTGACCTTGATAGGCTCTTCAAACATATCTTCATCAGTGCTTCAATCAACAATGTACATATAAAATTTTATATACTCACAAATACATCAATATGCACACACAATCAATAACGAACATTTTTTCCAATACCTCCCAATGAATTCAAACACCAGTACTAAATTAATAAATGAATGCTCAAAGGAAAAATACATAGAATTAAAATTATTTACAAGACTTTTTGAAGATTTTAGCTTCAGAAAAAACCAATGAGCTTCTTTGGGGCAGATCCTGTGGCTGTAAACTTAGCAGCTAGCTCCTCTGCCTTGAGAAGATCCTCCCCTCTTTTAGCTTCAATCATTGCCCTTTTTTCTTCTGCTTCCTTGTGGATTAATGCTATCTTGTTTCTCATTTTCTCCACATACTCTGCCTTCTTCTTCTCCAATTGTTCCTGCTCAAACCAATCTGAATTTCAGATTATAGATTCAAGGGCAAGGAATGGATGTAGCTGAAGAAATGACTTGCAATCAAACAGAAAACATTTTCTATCTCTTCCAAGTTTCGGTATTTTGTATCAAGTGGCGTAGCCATAACATTGATTGATTGAGCTACTATAAAATAAAACATTAGTCATCAAGTATGAGTCAGCGACTGATTTGTAAACATTAAATACCAAACACTTTGCTTTGCTTTCAAAATTAAGCAGAAACACAACAAATATAAAATTAAGTAGAAATTGACATTTACCTCAATCTTTTTTAGCTCGGCTTCTACTGCTGCTTTTCGGCTGTTCTCCCATGAACCAATAGCAGATAGCCTTTTATAAGCTCTCCTCAAATTTTCCAACAAACCCATTTCAGTACCCTAAAAAAAACTTAATTGATAACAGTAATACTACTATGCGCGAAGCACACGCCGGATTTCATTCCCGAATATGTAAAAGTTTTATTACGATGTAAAATTTTTATCTATTCGGAATAAAATCGGACGCATACGTCGAGCAGAATAGCATTTTTTGACTTGATAAATGCAAAGGAGCCAAACTTGTTCATGAAAAAAGTTCAAAAATAAAAAAATAAAACCAACAGAATTTGTTTACTTGTTTTCTGCTTTGGACTTTTCACTTTCTTCATATGCGGTAATCAGTGACATCCTCTTCTTCTTTTCAATTCTTGCAAGCACAGCATCTGTTCATTTTTTTTGTTAATTATAAGCCAAATATATAACAAGTAAGCCACAACAAATTTAATCAACAAATCTTAATATCTTATTATGCTACTTACCTCTATTGACAGAACCCTCTGAGTTTTTTTCCGCAGCAGGTTCAGCCTCAGGAGCTTCTGCCAATATTTAAGGTAGAAAAAAAAATTCAGTATTTTCCTCGAGATTCATCCAAATTTAAATCAAACAAAAGTTTTTTTTCCCTCTAGGGATCGTCTATATTGATGTTTTGATACTATTATGCTCCATTCAAAATTATAGTCTCATTAAACTTAGTAAGCTATTAACATAATTTTATTTAGAATTCATGTCATAAAAATTCGAAAAAAATTCTATTAATTATCGAAACCTAACACGAAAAAAAAAAATACCAATAAAATTTTAACGTTATTATACTCTATCCCGAATAGCATAATTTGTTGTGTTGAAGCCAGCAGAAGCCAGCAGCAAGTGCAAACAAACAGCACCGAAAGTTGCCAACCAGAGACAGCAAAGAGACGCGTGAAGAAGTTGTGAAAAGTTGGCCAAATCGTGTGACACTGTTCACACGGTTTGGGCATTATAAAAGAGAGCCCCCAGATCATCCTATAGTATCCCAAAGTGTGTGTAAGCTCCAAGTAGAGAGCTTGAGAGTGTGTGAGGTTTTTTTGTTAAGTTTCTAGTTGTAAACTTGTGTAATCTATTCTTGTAGTAATAGAAATACAATTCGGTTTTTCCTCAAATACACTCTAAAGTGATCAGTGAATCACAACAAGTGGTATCAGTAGCTTTGGTTCTTCATTGGGATCGAAAAACCGAAGAACGGAGCTCGGTTCGGAAAATTCGAGTTCCGACAAAGTTGTCAAAAATCAACTTTGAGCATACCATCAGCTAGTTCACGTTGAGACGAGCACGGTGGTATTTTCCGGCGATCAAACGGAGGTCCAGGGAGCCCGCACGCGCCGCACGTGCCAGGCAGAGAGGTCTCCACGCGCCGCCAGTCGCAGACACGCGCCTCACGCGCGCTGAAGGTTGAAGACGATACACGTGGCCGCCACGTCAGCGCCACGTCAGCACCAGTCAGCGCATAGTCAGCGCTGAGTCATCCGCCACGTCAGCGCACAGTCAGCGCCCAGTCAGAGCCCAGTCAGCGCCTCGTCAGCGCCCAGTCAGCTGACACGTCAGCCGCCACGTCAGCCGCCATGTGTCCGCCACGTCAGCAGTCCGGTCCCACTTTGCCAAGTCAGCACTGCCACGTCAGCATCCTGGTAAATTTCATTTAGCCCCCTGAAGTTTTGAAATTTACAGTTTTACCCCAGAACTTTTAGGAATTTACAAATCAGTCCCTGTGTCAGATTTAGACCAACGAAGTGTCTATTCCACCATTTTCGACCGTTCCGGACGTAACGGTGACCTCGGATTTATGAAATTTAGCCCCAATTTTATTGTATTTACATTTAAACTTTAAAACTTAAAACTTAAAATGGAAATTGGAGATTCGTCTTCTGGTGCAATGATTAAACTGGATGCAACTAATTACTCCCTCTGGAGACCTCGGATGATAGATTTCTTGCACTGTAAAGATTTTTTTGATGTCATCGAGTTGAAGGGAGTGAAACCAGAGTCTGTTAAGGAGTATGACTGGAATAAACTCAACAACAGAACCTTGGGTCAGATTAGGCAGTGGATCGGTCACAGTGTCTTCCACCACGTAACACATGATTCAGATGCTTACGGGATGTGGATAAAGCTGGAAGACATGTTCCAGGCCAAGAAAGCTCGGAATAAAGCCCTGTTAATGAGGCGTTTGGTGAACCTGAAGCTACGGAGTGGAACTTCCGTTGCGGAACACACCAACGAGTTCCAGAGCCTGGTGAACCAGTTGTCTGCAGTAGACATGCAACTGGGAGATGAAGTACAAGCCCTCTTACTACCCAGTTCCCTTCCTGATAGCTGGGAGACATTGGTGGTTACTCTCAGAAATTCCGCTCCATGAGGTAAAGTTACCATGCCTATGGTAAAAGATGTCCTGTCGAATGAGGAGTCCAGGAGAAAAGATGTTGGCTCAGAACAGACAGAAGCCTTCGTCACAGAGACTCGAGGAAGACATCAAGGAAGAGATAGAGAGAGAGGCAGAAGCACAACCAGAGGTAGATCCTCAGATGGAAGGAAGCCTACCTATAAGTGCTACCATTGTGGCATTGTAGGCCACCTAAAGAAGAATTGCCGAAAACTGCAACGAGAGCAGAGAGAAGGCAATCACCAGCCGAAGAATGACGAAGGAGAGACACTGGTCGTTGTCCAAGCAGATGTAGCAATATGCTCCATACAGGAAGAGACATGCCTTCACAACGCAACCCAAGATGTTGAGTGGGTGGTAGATACTGCAGCATCCTACCACGTCACTCCTCACAGAGATTACTTCACAACCTATAAAGCGGGAGACTTTGGAGCAGTGAAGATGGGAAATATCAGTTCCCCTGGGATAGTAGGAATGGGTGATATTCAGTTGCGGACAAATGTCGGGTGTACATTGACCTTGAAGGATGTCCTACATGTTCCAGAACTTCGGCTGAATGTACTCTCGGGGATAGCTCTTCACAAACAGGGCTATGACAATCACTTCAGAAATGGCACATGGAGAATGACAAAAGGTGTCATGGTTGTCGCCCGAGGACATGCTTGCGGCGCACTATACAAGACTCATGTGAAGATTTGTGCAGACAGCCTCAAAGTAGCTGAAAAAGAGGCTTCTCAAAATCTGTGGAACCAGAGACTCGGACACATGAGTAGGAGAAGGTTGTCTACCCTGAACAAGAAAGAGCTTACCAAGGATGCTGCACGAGGTCCTTGCAACCACTACTTGATTGGTAAGCAACGCAGAGTCTCGTTTGATTCCTCTTCAGAGAGAAGATCAAAGTTGCTCAGTCTGGTGCACTCTGATGTTTGTGGTCCCTTGGAGGTTGATTCATTGGGCGGTAACAAGTATTTTCTGACTTTCATCGATGATGCTTCACGGAAAATCTGGGTGTATTTCCTCAAGACGAAGGATCAGGTCCTAGATCATTTCAAGCTGTTCCACGCCATGGTAGAGCATGAAACATGGAAGAAGCTGAAGTGCCTTCGCACAGACGATGGAGGCAAGTACAGTTCCAGAGAGTTCGAAGCCTACTGCTGGAGACACGGGATTCGACATGAGAGAACTGTTCCACATACTCCACAACATAATGGTGTCGCTGCAAGCATGAACCGCACCATTATGGAGAAAGTCAGAGGAATGATCAGTATGGCTAAGCTGCCAAAGCCATTATGGGGAGAAGCTGTTCATGCTGCATGTTACCTGATAAACAGATCACCATCTGAACCGTTGAACTTGGAGATTCCGGAGAAATTGTGGTCTGGTAAGAATCCCTCATACACCCACCCTAGAGTATTCGGTTGTTTAGCTGTTGTATATGTATCCAATGAGCTCAGAGATAAGCTCGATGCAAGGACAACTCCATGTATATTCCTAGGCCATGGAGATGAAGAATTTGGATACAGACTATGGGATCCGAAGGAAAAGATGGTCATCAGAAGCCAGAAAGTAGAGTTTCTCGAAGACCAGACAATTGAAGACATTGAAATACCCATGATATCTTCCAATTCCAGTGCCAACAGAAATCCAGACCCAGCACCAGCACAATTGGCCACAGATAGGGTGCACGAGGAAATTCCAGAAGCAGTTTCAGAGGAGGCAGATAGAGATGTTGAGCAGGGGAAGACACAGTCTGTTCTATCGGAGATTACAGAAGAAAATGTTGAGCAGGGGGAGCCGCAACCCACTCCACTAGAAGCTGCAAGATCATTCACAGAGATGGATCATGACAGACCTGCAGAAATCAGTAGACCTCAGACAAGAAGATCTGAACGAGGCAGGATTCCATCAACCAGATATCCGGGATCCGAATATATTCTGCTTACTGATGTGGGGGATCCAGAGAGTTTCCCAAAGGCAAGAAGGCACTGAGGAACAAATGGGTGAAGAAACATGGCAGCAAAACTGTGCAGAGACACAGTGGATTGTACTATGCAGAGACATAGCAGAAGAATACTGTACATAGATGCAGTGAAGTGTGCTGTACAGAGACACAGCCGACATGTCAACAAAGGAACAATGATCGGGACAAGCTAGAGTTGTGCAGAGACATAACCGGGATAGCTGTCAGATGACGATTGTTTCAGATACAGAGAACTACGATTGGCTTGATCCCAACTCAGGGTACGTAGGCAGTCATACAGATGCAGCCAGGGGAGGATCCTTTGGAGGGTCCGATTTGGATGATTGATGGTCGGCTCAGATTCCTGGGAAATCTTCACCGAGGGGGAGATTTGTTGTGTTGAAGCCAACAGAAGCCAGCAGCAGGTGCAAACAAACAGCACCGAAAGTTGCCAACCAGAGACAGCAAAGAGACACGTGAAGAAGCTGTGAAAAGTTGGCCAAACCGTGTGACACTGTTCACACGGTTTGGCCATTATAAAAGAGAGCCCCCAGATCATCCTATAGTATCCCAAAGTGTGTGTAAGCTCCAAGTAGAGAGCTTGAGAGTGTGTGAGGTTTTTTTGTTAAGTTTCTAGTTGTAAACTTGTGTAATCTATTCTTGTAGTAATAGAAATACAATTCGGTTTTTCCTCAAATACACTCTAAAGTGATCGGTGAATCACAACATAATTTATATAAGATACATATCATAAAAATACAATAAATTTTACATAGGTTGGTGAGGACTAACACAACTTTCCTTCAGACTTAAAACCGGCTATGAAAAAATATTTCAACTTAAACATAATATAGACAGAATTAAGACATACTAAGTAAAGATTAAGCTTTAAATAAGATACAGTTGGTTTGGAATGGAATATGGATCACATGAGGAATGAGAAAGAACTTGCTTTCAACAATAGCAAGAGCTTTGGATTCCCGAGGATTATGCTCAGCTGGTGGAGGTGGAATTACAGATTTCTCCTCAGTAACATCTTTAGGAGGTTCAGGTGCTGGTGCTGAATGACGCTCAGTTAGGGTTTCAGTTTCAAGCTTCTTTGTTTCCTCATCTGCCATGTCTCTGCTCTGAAACCTTCTTAACCAATAAAGATGAAGATTAACAAGTACGTGCACATAACAATGCACAAACACTAAAAAATAAAAAAATATTTCACTATAAGATAAAAATAATTTGTTATTTCTAATGCTTTTGTGCACTTTTATGCACACTACTATGTGATTACATTATTTTTTGATAGATATAAAATGAGAAGAAGAAGAAATAGTAAGGTTGGTGATTGAGTAAGAGAGAGGATGGAGGTTGAGATATTACAGTTGAAGGATAGTTTCAAATATTTGAGCTGTATGTTAGTTGCCACTATAATGTTATGAGTTGGCTGAGAGTGATTGATTTTTTTATTTTTTATGTTTAAGTAGTAGGGTTGGCATCCCAGCCTCGCCGGGATTCGAATTAAAGTGATCAGTCAAATAAATTATTTGAAAATTACTCAATCAAGTCCCTGAAAGCTCTGAGAGTGATTGATTGATTGAATGCGGAACTATGAGAGAGAATATTTTATAAAGTTTGTTTGCTTTTACAAGAAAAACTAGATTGAGTTATTAAGATATATATTATTCAATATTCATGGGTTTCTACATTTTTTTTTTGGGGAAAGTTAGAAATCCTACCATCAAGTCACTCGATTCGGGCTTAAACGGAGTAGGTAAAACCTATGATTGTCTCGGGCTCTTCCAAGAAATACATTCATTAAATTCAAATTTAGGATTTGGACAACCAAATTCTAAGTCTTATTCCACAAAGTCACATCCCTCGAGGACGGTGAGTTTCTACTTAATCTTCAAAACACATAGGATTACAAATTTACTGACATGGAAGATTAAATAGATCTTATGTCTTCTAGTTGCACTCCTTGTAACTAATTTCATACCAATCTGTAGCATCAGTTATTGGAGAAAAACATGCAAGTGAGGTGGTGAGCCTGACCAATCCTTTTATGTTATTTTTAAAACTTGCATCACAGACAGAACCATCTCAGAAAGTTGAGTTACAAGTTTTTTTTCTTTAACTTTTATAAAGCTTGAATCACGTTAGCGTTGTTTTAAAAAATTATCAGAGTAAAACGACTTTACTAGAAGATAATATATATTTTATGATATGAAATTATAATTAAAGATATACTTAACCCGCACCAGATCTCTCTATTTCTTATAAAATAATCCTTAATCTTAAGTTTAGAAGAAACTTTGATCGGGCTTCTTCAGGTACTGGACTTTGTAGAAACTGAGCCCATAATTTTGGGCCACGTAAAATTGGGCTCCTATAGAAATCCTAAACGTAAATAAATAGGGTTGACAAAATGGGAATTTAAGTGTTTTTTTTTTAATTTAAATTCAGACATACAAAAATACAATAAGAATACCAATTTAAAATTCAAAAAGCTGAGTTTTTCTAATATTTTAAAAATATTAATGAACAACACTTCAATTTGAGGCCGAAATTTTCCAATTGCGGTCCATTTGTCAACTCTTCCCGACCAAGTGATTGTGTACCAACCTTTCCATCCTCACTAATCTCATATGATATGATCAGAGCATTTAATCTTAATTTTATTTTGATTTAATTATATATATATATATATATAAAGAAAAAAAACTGAAATCTAAAAGTAATTATTGATATAGATGAGTAAATATCAAATACGACTGTCAAGAGATTATATATGTTGCAGCAAAGAGCTATTTTATTTTTTCGCTTGAGTTTATAGTCTAGTAGTAATTTTCTATATATAGGCTTAAAATTCCATTTATCTTACAAAAATATAAATTTATTGACAGATATCTCATGAGAAGTGGGATTATATATCTCCCGAAAGGTGGAGAAGATTTATAAACTCTTGCTCGATAGATATTTTACTACAAGTGTATCTATTTATCATGTGTGTGTCCGCACGAAATTTTCATGTGGATACACCGCAGAATATCAGTATATTATTATATATTTCATTGTGTATTGCATAATAAAATATCGATACTCTATGATGCATCCACTCGAAGTTTTTTTTTGCTAAATATCCATCACCAGAAGTATATAGAACCAGGGAGATTGTGGGAGAGCAATCACATGAGAGTGCATTTCACAAATTTTGTTTTTCTAAATTCTATATCAAGCTCTCCTTTATTACTTTATTAGGTTTAACATATATTATATTGTAATACATCATTATATTACAATCAACTAATATTTATGAAAAAAGAATAACGACTACTCTATTGTTTAGTGAAATGGTCACACATATTCTGAGACATAAAAATTATTTTTGGACAAACTTTGAACGTATGTGTAATTATTTTTTAACACAAAAAATGGTGTGTTTCATAAAAGAGTTCATGTGATTATTTTTTAAAAAAAATAATGGGATCTTTGTGACTATTTTGTTTGTTAGATAATGAAAGAAAATATTGAATTCACTCTATCGTATTTATAATGATGGGGGCATTTAAATAGACAATACATAAACTAAAATATGAATGAAATAATATTAATAAAGATACATAATAAAGTCACAAATTTTAGGGATTCTATAATCATATCTTAGGGATTCTAGAATATTTCGGAGATCGTTTTAGTAATAATGAGATATCATTTCCTTAACACCCCCTTCAAACTCAAACTAGTGTCAAAGGAACAAGCTTGAGGTTATCTTTAAAAATCAGAGATTAGAGTCTTTAAACTCGGAGTCTTTAAACTTGGAGATAATTGATGAAGCTCGAAGGGAGAGCCAAAGCCCAAGTGGGATCCGGAGTCCGAAGGACGAGTGAAAGGTCGAGAAAGAGCCGAACCCTGAAAGGTTGTAGCTTTGTGTGTTCATGAGGCTGAATAAAAACAAAATAGACACAACCAAATACTTTAAGAATGTTATAGTTAAAAGAGGTTCCATAAAGTTGTTCATAAGGTGATTGATTGTGAATAACTAGAGAAGGAACTTGATTAACGTTATATGTAGTAGTAAGAGCAGCTTCTCCCCAGAAACGTTCAGGACAGAAGGAAGATATGAGAATAGTATGAATAGTGTCTAAGATATGTTTGTGTTTGTGTTTGCGTTTGCGTTTGCGTTTGCGTTTGCGTTCAGCTCTCCTATTTTGTTGGGATGTGCCAGGACATGAGCGATGACATGTAGTACCATTTTGTTTTAAAAAAACTTAAGAAATCGTAGGCTCGATATTCCACGGCATTGTTAGTAAGAAAAATTTTAATGGTACGAGAGAACTGTGTTTGAATCATTTTAATAAAATCAGGATAAATGGAAGAAAATTCATGTCTATTCTTCATGGGATATAGCCATGTGTAACGAGAGTAATCATCAATAAAGATAATAAAATATCTAGATCCACCCATAGTACGATTGGGAGTGGGTTCCCAAATATCAGAGTGAACAAGATCAAAAGGAACATCATAATTGAAATTATTATGGTTAAGAGATTGAGCATGTTGTTTAACCAATTGACATGATACACAGTCAAATTGTTTACCGAAAATAATACCTAATTGACCATGAGACTCCAACTTACGTAGACGACTACGAGAAGTATGTCCCAACTAAGAATGCCAAAGAGTGAGAGAGGGGACGAGGGAGATGGAGGCCACATATTGAGTGGAGGAATGATTTTAATGGAGATCAAGACTTATGAGTATTGGAGTTGGTGCTTGGAGCGCTAATCCGAATAATATATAGTACATTATATTTTATTATTTATTAATAAAATAACTACATTATCATTTCAAACCATATTAATGGTATTGTCATTACGCATATTAGAATGATGTATAAATATGCTAAGAATTACATCGACCTTAGAATAGTCATATAGTAATACTGGACACTTGGTGGTCTGACATTGGGTTAAATATTACTATTATAAAGTATTCTTAAAGTATTTGTATACATTTCTAGTCGTTGATTTTGGAATACGGTCGAATTCCTATAACCTAGAAGACTAGCACATGTCGTATATTGGAATTGGAGTTCCAATGGTTTAACCCGATATACCATGAGCTTTGGAAGCTCGTATAGACATGTGAGTATCGGTTGGACCGAATACTGAATAACTCATGGGTGATTCCTAATAGTTGGAAGTACACACCATCGTCAATAGGAATCTCCTCGAGTCGAGTAACATATGTGATCATTTGACTATAGGATAACATTGATTTTGTGTGAGATCCTCCACACTTTGATGCCATGTATTTCAGAAACCTTTCATGGTCTGGCCTCTAGATGTTCGTTGGGTGTGGACCGATGCATTCAGTAATCAAGTGCGAAGCAAGATAGGATTCGTCGACCCGTATGTGTACCATAAGGGGTTTAGGTATCCATGTGAGTAAGTCACGATTCTTAAGACTTTGGCCAAAGCCGATCAATTATGGTGGATCACATCAGTTGTAAAGAATCATGGACATATCGACATGAGATGTGCGTCTCGGAAACTTGACGGTATATTCTATGTTTCCTAAGCACAACTCGGATAGCCTACGACGGAGGGATTGTTAAATATATGTGATGACCTCGACTTGTATAGTTCAGAAAGGTTGTTCGTGTTCTTCGCGAATTCGGAGGTGGACGAATTGCGTACATATTAGATAGGCTTATATGACGAACATGTCTGAACTTAGAGAGTCCCAATATGAAGTGTACTCATTGAGCACTTGGGTAGCCGATTATTTTTTATAAAAGATAATATCCGATATTATAATTATCAACTAAAATAATCAAGTGTTATTGGATAACATTGATTATTTACTTTGACATAATTGGATTAATTGGATTAATTGGATTAATTACACAATGACTTAATTGTAAAATCATAATTATCTCTACCATTTGAGGATATTATGGTAATTGTAAGTATGTAATAATAAGTGGTTTTGGCTTGATTTAATTGGATTAAATCAAAGTGAAAAATATTTAACTAATCTATTTCCTAATCCTTGGCTTGATTTAATTGGATTAAATCAAAGTGGGAGACAATGGAGATTAGTCACACCTAATTATACATATTTGGACAAATTAGTTTAAGTCTACTTAAAAGTTGATTACAACTTTTATTAATTAAAAATTGCCTAAGTTTTGCTATAAATAGCAAGCTTAATGAATGTTTTAATTACACAAGAAAAAGAATAAATATAAGCATAAACAAAAGCTTGAGTAAGCTATACACAAGTAATTCTTGAGAGATTAGCATAAGTTAGAGAAGTGTTTAGAGAAGCTTGTGAGGTCTCTATAACATTTCATTAAGGAGAAATCAAGATTGGATCTTGAAGTGAAGCTTGGTAGCATTGGAAATAAGATTGGATCTTGAAGTCAAGGTAGCACACCTTGGAGGTTCTCCAACAATTTCAACAAATGAGAAGTAGATTGGATCTTGCATCAAGCTTACTAGGTAATGTTTGATCTTCTCCTAAGTTATGCTCATTTATGTATTAGATGCATGATCACACACCTTAATGTGGAAATAAGGCTAATCAATTGTGTTATGATACTTTAGAAGTATAAACACAACATGCTTAAAATTTAGGTCAAAGATGTTCATGTTGGACATGGAACAATTAATAAGAGTTTGGAACTATAGATTAAAGCTTAGAGCTATGACTACCATTCTAAAATCATTTGACCACCTTTGAGTGACCTAGAATTGTTCATGAGACATTTCTTATTGGGATTCTATTTTGGGTTGTAATTTGATTCAAAGAAATGCATATATATATATATTTAGAATTTATATATGTTTATTTTATAATATGTATTGTGGTTGGTTTTGAAATTAAAATTACTTTGGGTGATTTTAAAGTGTTTTAAAGGATTTTTTTTTTAGAAAATAAAATTTTTTTTTTAAAAAAAAGTTGTTGGTTTTGAAATTAAGGCTGAGAGCAAGGCGATGCAGCATCTGACATGCTGCCATGAGGCAGCATGCTACGCAAGTAGCATGTTGCTTACGCAGCATATCTAGACCTCGAGAATTTTTTTATCCGAGTTTTACCCCGATGGGAATTTTTCCGGATCCAGATTTATTTCTGGTTTTCCCTAAATACTTGAAAAATAAAATATTATATTTTATTAATTTTAAAAATACACTCATGTTTGATATCTATGGGTTAGACCCATTTTCGCTGCGCGGGAGGACCTATCATAGCGTCTGGCCGGTCTGTGAATCCTGCACATAATAACTAGAGGCAGTAAATAAAACATTAAGACCAATGTCACATAATTGAGCAATAGATAATATGTTAAATGTAAATTTAGGAATGAGAAGTGTGTTGGATAAGGATAGATGCGGAAGCAAACATGACCCAGAAGACTAGGTTTCATAAAAGAACCATCAGTAGTCCGAATATTGGGTAAAGTATGAGGCACAAATTTTAAAGAAAAAAAATACTAGAGTATGCATCTGTGTGATTACAACATGCAAAATCAAAAAACCAAGATGAAATATCTGATGCAGTAGATGAAGCAGAAATGTTACCAATTTGAAAGACAAGTGAGTGAAAGAGAGACGATACATGAGAATGTTTGGTATCACTCTGATGATAAGTAGAAATTGATTAGTGACTCTTAGAATAATTATTTGGAAAGTATCGCTCATTATATGGACAATCTTTGTCAAAATATCCAACCCCAATCTGATGATAACCTTGGCAACGTTTGGTTGGACTAATTCGTTAGTGTCGCGTTCATATCTACGTTCGAACGAGACTGTCCAGTGAGTGTACGTTCGTGTTGCGTTCGAGAACGCGTTCGAACAAAGTATTCCAGAGAGTTCACGTTCGTGTAGCGTTTTATAACGCGTTCGAACGGAAAGTGTTCCAGAGAGTTCACGTTCGTATAGCGTTCGAAAACGTGTTCGAACGAAATAAGTCAGAAGGTCTGCGTTCGATTTGCGTTTGAATACGCGTTCGAACGTTCTTAGGCAGAAGGCTTGCGTTCGAGTTGCGTTTGAAGACGTGTTCGAACGTTCTTACGAATTTTCGTATTTTTGCCTTCGCGTTAGTCGGGCGTTCGAACGCCCTACGTATTTTTCATGCACATATAATATTTTCCCAAAAAAATTTCTAACCTAGCATGCAATTTACTATCTAACAACACAAAAGTGTTAAGTTCTTAAGATTGTTGGTATATTTGTGTCATTAAACAGAAAACAAACATGTTTTAAACAATCAAATCCAGAAACTAAAAGTGGATCTACACTAACATGCATAAACCCTAAACTTTGAGAACATGAAAAACCTGATAAAAATGATGAATCTTGCAGTCCAAGTCGAGATATATCTCTGTCCTTAAGAACTTATTAGCCCTGTCTCGGTGCTCTACGGTTTCTGTGGCTAACGTTCTCCCAGGATAACTTGGATTCCTCTTCTCCAATGGGCACTCCTTAAGAAGATCTTGAACTAAGAAATGGTGGGCAACTCTCTCTGATAAAAAACGAAATTATGAGACTCAATTGTGTTTTTCTTCTCCGGATCTAAAGAATGAACTACAACCCTCCTTAAATAGACATGGAATGGTGCCTTAAGAGCACCTTTTGGTTTGGGGTGTAACCCTTTCAAGGGTTATACCCCTACCATGCACCACTTGGGTTTTATGAGCATTCTTATAAATTGGAAGACAAGTCTCATTGGGGTACCATCTAAGGGACATGTCCATCCTTCATCCAAACACAATAATTAGAGAATTTTCTACAGTATTGAAATTGTGAATTAATGAGATAACTTCACATGGCATCCGCTCATTATAATATATGTAACGTGGTCAACTAAATCATTATCATATTATTATATATTCTATTAAAATAGAAATTTCAAAAGATAGATGATACATTAGGACTGGCTCTATGGCCCCTAAAACTTTTTTTTTTATAGTCCATCGAATAACAAAAATGAAGGATCCAATTTTTCTTATATTATGTTATGACATGTAGTCTCGAATTATAAAAATTACTTTGGACTCAAAGATATTATGGTCGGTCCTAGATATATGACTTAAATTAAGGGAAAATGAGTATAACATCCTTTATGTTTGACAAAATTAATCGAAACCCGTTATGTTCAAAAATTAAAAAATATTTAAAAACTAAACAAAACCCTCATGATGTTATAACAAACCCCCCATGATAGTAGGGATGACAATCGAGTCATCCCGCTCATACCAAGTCTCATCACATCCCGTCCTAATTACTATCCGGGAAGACGAAATCATCTTGAATCTCAATAGGTATTTTGAATGTGGACGAAAAATCATCTCGAATCTCGGACCGAATGATGCGGCATCTCGATCTTCGGGATCAGGATTCGAGACTTTTTAGGCTAAAATTCGGGATTCATGACAAAAAAAAAGTCTTGAATCCCAACCCATTTTTTTATTCGGGACGACGTATCATCCCGAATCCCGATCAAAATTTTCATTCGGTATGAAAAATCATCTCGAATCCCGGATCAAATAAGACGGGATCTTAATCAAGATTCAAGATTTTCTGCCAACCCTATATGATATCTTTACTAAAAGATAGTATTTTTGAAAAGCACGAAGATTTTATTTAATTTTTAAACATCATGAAAATTTCGATTAATTTTATCAAATATGAAAGAGTTATACTCATTTTCCCTTAAATTAATTATCATCTTAATCTCCCTAGCTATTGTATAAAAAATTTAATTCCTTTAACTAAGCAATTGGCTAATGAGCAATATAATCAAACTTGAATATAAAAGTAAAATAAATTTTACAAATTGTCGGCACAAACTAACGAAGAAAAGACACACCATAAAGGATAATGGACAACTTTTTAACCCTTAAACACTTTTGATTGATTGCATTGCATTGCTTTACGTTTTTGTTTTTTTTTTTTAATTTGTCCCTTTGCTTGGAGAATCAAAAGAAAAAAATGAAAATTCAATTGCATGGGACTGGGTTTATGTCTCACGTCAATAACATGTTTAATGAATATTGTATACAATAAACATTAATTTTTATTACATAAATCCAATATTAATTTATTTATTTGGTATACAAATATTGAGTTTATTATAATATCCAATAAAATTATTTGTTAAAATTATATTTCCTTAATTAATCCATTAATATTGAGAAAATAATATTTGTATAAAAGAGTAATAAAATGGTGACAAAATAATCTCAAAACTAAGTAGTTTTGGATATTAAGAAAAAATTTTGAAAAAAAATTTAATCAAAACTATGTAGGTTCTATTTGGTGTTACAATTAGAAAAGTGTGATGAACAAACGATAATTCATAAACGGTGTTATGAAATTTTGATTTATATTAAAAATAATTGCGGTGTCTTTTAATGGTGGGGAAAAGCTAAAAATTTTAACTTTTACAAATCTCAATTTCTGAAAGAATTCACGATTAGTAAACATAATTTCTCAGTATTAACCAAACACTTAAAAAATATTGTTAGTTCCAGTTTTATTGGCTTATATCCGTGACAAAACAAGTTCAATTGAGTTGTAATCTTTCATGAAGATCTTTGTGCAATTGGACTGGTTTCTGGCTGCTGTGCATCAGACATGCGTTCGTGGTGCGTTCTTTGAAATGTTCGAACGATTGGCGTTGGTGCTGCGTTCGTTTTGGGTTCGAACGTGTGGCGTTAGTGGCACGTTCTTTATTGGGTTCGAACGGGAATTCCAGAGAGCAAATGTTCGAGTCTCGTTCTTTGTGGGTTCGAACGAGAGCATTCCAGAGAGCTCACGTTCGTTGTGCGTTCGATTGACGTTCGAACGAGTCTTCACAGAAAGGGCGCGTTCGTGTAGCGTTCTAGTAAGCGTTCGAACGCGACTGCGATCTGAACGCGTTTTTGGCCTGCAAAACCCTAGCTTTTCACCCTACCTATAAATATAACACTTAGCCGCCATTCCCCATTAGTTGAAAGAGCTGAAACACTTTTCCCTTGAGCCAAATACTCTCAAGCTTTCAACTCTATTTGATTCCACCATTGAAGACTTCTTCATCTTATTGTCTTCTCCATTAATGGTGTGAATCCTTCTTTGATAAACCTTCAACACAACATAACCCAAATTCCCTAATCCTTAAGAGTTCTTTAGGAGGAAGTTTGGTAGTCGGAGTTCCGGCGTTCGAAGTGATACAATCTACTCAGAGACTTCAGAGGTTCTGAAGAAAACCGTAGGTTGCGGACTTAAGGTGTTGCCTTGAGTTCTTGCAGTATTGAGGTACTTGAGTCGGTGAAGTTGTCACCATGGGTCTTGACCATCGCTGTAAGTTTATCTCTATATAGTGGATTGGGCTGGTAGCCGATATACCCGGAATGGTTTTTTACTCGGAAGAGTTTTCCACTTCGTCACCAAAATTATTGTGTTGATTTTGTGTGATTGATTTACCTTTCCGCAATTTATATTTCGTATTAAATTAATATTGTGGAATTGTTTGTTGTTGGATATTGTGGTTGGTAGTTGATTTCCCATAGACACATTAATTAGGACTTGTCTCAATTAATTGTGATTATTTCCGCATAGGGTCAGAACTTAGGATAACCCCGAATTTTCAAATATGTTTTGATCCAAATATAATTTTATCATCTCACCACAAGACAAACCATAATACCAAACAGACTCATAGTTTTACTGGCTATTTTGTCACACATTTATAAAAATTTCATTGCTCTTGATATTTATGTTAAATACAAAAACTCAAATTTTTTTTTAACAAACCTACTTTTTTTAGTGGTTACAGAGGAAGGGGAGATTTTCGGGAGGAAAAATTCTTCCGTGCAACAGGAAACATTATATTATGTTTCAGGTGTATATGTCATCTCTCTCATAATAGTTGGGTTCTACAATTGTATGAGACCCAGCTGCTGTGAGAAAGATGACATATACACCTGAAACATGATATATTATCTCATGCAACAGAAATATCACATCATAAATCCAAAGTGATGCCAGAAATTAATAGTGAATGGACATGTTTGAATTTATGTTAGTAAAATTTAAAATAAAAATTAAATTTTGGAAACATGATAAGCAAATGATTAATAACAATTTATTACTTTATAATATTTTTTTATCTCTCCATTTTTCGGTGGTTTCCCTAATATTTCTCTCACAACCCATTCAACTGAACTTCTCTTTCAGGTCTTTCTTTTTTGGGAAATACTAACGAGTGTCCTAAGGGCACTCGTTAAGAATTCATTTTAGGAAAGTTTTCATGGGAGAAATGAAAAAATAATTAATGTTTTAATAATTTTTTATATTTCTCATAAAAATGATATGAAAACTTTCTAAAAATAAATCATTAATGAGTGCTCTCACGGCACTCATTAGGATCATCCTTCTTTTTTACACACCCACAATTAACACTTCTTCCAGAAAAAGAAAATTCGTTTTTAAAAAAATCAATCACCCTTTAACAAAGCCATAACAATCAAAACCATAATAAGGGAGAAAACCATATTCCACATAAATATTAATTTTGAAATCTTCCAAAGGATATTAAAGATATTTGTGGGCTAAATGGAAATTCATATTAATGATGGGAATGATGAAAAAATATGGAAGAGACGAATATTAAGGGGTAGAACCCATAAGTAGCCCCTTAAACTCTTATCCAACATCTCATTAGCCTATCAAACTTTTATTTTCACTCATTAGCCCACTGAACTTTTAAAAATCGTGTATCCAGCCCATTTACGTAACGCCGTTTCGCGCGTGTAACAAACGGACCGTTAAGTGAGATTGTTCAGATTTTTTTCAGTGCCACGTAGACTTTTATAATACATCTCATTAGCCCCCTGAACTTTTATAATACATCTCATTAGCCCCGTGAATTTTTATAATACATCTCATTAGCCCCTCGAACTTCAATATTTTACCTATAAGCCTACATAACTCTAAAAAATGATGTTAAAAACTCTTTATAACTACATAAACCATCATTAACACAATCATGTCTTGAAAAAAATTACAAATGATCTATTTAATTTCATTTGAATATTAATCAACACTACTAAAAAAAAGAAATTTTCGTTTTTTTAAAAAATAGTAAAACACAATCATATCTAATTTTTAATAAATAATTTTAGAATAAATGTGACATAAAATATTAATTGTTGATAATTTAAGTACCATGAATTTGTGTTTGATATGTTTCGTCACATTTATTCTAAAATTATTTATTAAAAATTAGATATGATTGTGTTTTACTATTATTTTTTTAAAAAAAGAAATTTTTTTTTCGTAGTGTTGATTAATGTTCAAATGAAATTAAATAGATCAATTGTAATTATTTCAAGACATGATTGTGTTGAAGATGGTTTATATAGTTATAAAGAGTTTTTAACATCATTTTTGAGAGTTATGTAGGCTTATAGGTAGACCGGGCCGACGGTTCGGTTCCACTTTGTGTGGAACCGGAACCGGAACCGGACCGTTCGGTTCCGATTCCGGTTCCATTCGGTTTTTTTTTTTTTTTTTTACTTTTTTGAAAATAAAACTCAAATTACAAATAATTACATTAAATTATTATTTTTGAAAATAATTACAAATAAAATTATGTAAATTACAAATTATGTTAAATTACATTACATAATTACACTAAATTACAAATAAAAATCTTATCTAAAAAATTAAAAAAATATATTATTATATATATGCAAACTGGTTCCAACCTGAACCGAACGGTTTCGGTTGGAACCGGTTCGGCTAGGGGAGGAACCCTAACCGAACCGGTTAGGTTCCGGTTCGGTTCCGGTTCCGAACCGGAACCTTGGCCGGGTCTACTTATAGGTAAATATTGAAGTTCATGAGGCTAATGGGATATATTATAAAAGTTCAGGGGGATAATGAGATGTGTTCGGCTATATTTGCACTATTGGCTGCCACGTCACAAACTCCAAACGGAAAAAATCTGACGTGGACGGTAAACGGAACGGCGTTACACTGAATGGGTTTGTTACACCGTTTTTAAAAATTCAGTGGGCTAATGGGTGAAAATAAAAATTTGGTGGGCTATTGAGATGTCGGATAAAAGTTCAGTGTGCTAATTATGGGTTATGCCAATATTAAGGAGAGAGAATAAAACCATTGAAGATTGGAAGAGAGAGAAAAAAGGAAGTGAGAGAATAATAATTAATAAAAACAACTTGTTTGTTTGATGGTACTATATTAAATTTGTGATTTAGTACATCAATTAAGTCAAAAGTCATTAATTAATAATAGTATTCGAAAGAATATGAGACTCTAAATTTTTTACCCCACTTAAAAGGATTTGGGGGCCTTAAATTTTTTTATTGGCAACAGCTGCAAAGCTTTCTCCTTTCAGTCGAGTACTACCAAAGCTTGCTAGCTGTAGCTTCGTACCTTACTTTAGCTCTAGCTTCCGCACTTCGCTCGGGTGCCATTTTCAGATTCTCCGAGTACAAAATTAGCAGCAGAGGTTCTATACGCGGATTTAGATGCATTTCATACACTACCTCGATCAGAATTAATTCCAACAAAGCTATAGCTCATTGGTTGATTCGTAGCCTCTATAGCGAGCACCTGGTCTAGTGGCATACCGTCGAAGTTACATATACTGCCTCCAGATGCCAATGGATTTGTCGATCAACCAATAGAGAGAATATAAGCATAAGTATAGGCAAAGGTAGTTCGATAAGCCTCGTAATCTAGTACGAACGAAGCATTAGCTCTGTCTCTATCCTTGGACTAAGAGACCATAGAGTGGACTTAGTGCAGTGAGGTAGCTTAGGAAAGCGTACCCGATGACTTTATTCTTTTTTGTTCGCACGCATCCGGTGACCGATGAATCTGTTGTCTGTATAAGCGTAAGCGCTGATTTTGTTCCTACCTTTTCGCTTAGAAGCTAGAAGGAGTCAGTCTTAAAGGGGGGCAAAGTGATGAATCAATCTATAGGCTCAATCGCTGCAATGGTTCGCTGTATTCTGAAAGTTGTCAAAATTCCTATTAGGGGTGGTAATTTGGGTTAGGATTCGTTTATTCGTTCGATTCGATTCGCTTTAAAGCGAATACGGGTTTGAAAAAATGGATTCGTTTAATAAATGGGTCAATTCAATTCGATTCGTTTATTAAACGAATCGAATACGAATTTAAGATCATTGATTCGTTTATTCGTTTAGAATTCGTTTTATTATTTTCTTTTACTAGTTATTGTTATTTTGAAATTAAGATTTGAGAAATTATGGTTAATTACAATAGAAAAAATAATATTGTCGATATTTAATGAGGTATTTTTAGTACATATATTAATTATATATTTCATATGTAAATATTTATGAAGAATTAATATAAATAAATTATGTGATTAATCGAATATGAATTCTAATATTAGGATTCGTTTAATAAATGAATCGAATACGAATCCATCACATTTTGATTCGATTCGTTTAGGATTCAATATAAATTCAATTCATTGATTCGTTTTGACACGTCTAATCCCTATGAAGTAAGTGGGGGATCCACAAGCTGGATGAGTTCAGAATGGGAGTATATATAATAATATAAATAGGTTAGCTCCCCCGATCATAAAGAGCAACCATCGTCATGCATATAACAAGACTAGGCTTTTGCAGCGGACAGCCTCAATTTATATGGTGAAAATCTTGCTGAAAAGCTCTTCTAGGTAAGTGAAGTGTAGTTTTGTTTCACTCTTTTTTTGGCTCTTGTTTTTTTATTTTCTTTTTTCCCTCAAGTTTTAGTTTTACTAAAAGGGAAAGTAATAAAAATTAGCAAAATATATGAAATGATCTAAGTTTATTCTTTTTATTTTTGTAATTAAAAAAAAAAAGAAACAAAGGAAAATAATTAAATTGGAGCCTTAAAATTTTATCTATAATAGGAGGCCTTAGACAATGGCATATGCTGACGAGGAACCGACTTTGCTTTAGGGCAACTTTTCAAAACCCTAATTTCTCCATTAAATTTTTTCCAATAATGCCACAATAATTATAGATGTCCTAATCCTATAGCATTTGTTGTAGAATAATAAATATTAGACTATCCTCACCTCGCACTTCAAGGCTGTTAGTGGGTCTAAAGGGCAAATTTTCACCTAATTGTTGTTATTGCTTACAAAATCAAAGATGTTCATATGGCACTTACTTTAACCTATTTAGTGATATGAGCATCAAACATTTTTCTTACATTTTTGGGAAAATCACCGTTAGATCTCAACCTTAAGGAAATAAATATAAAATCTTCTACTACTTTAAAAATGAAGTATAATCTCTTATTTCTTAACACCTATATTTCTATCCAAACTATGAAACTATCAAGATTTATTAACGAATAACCGTTTTATATGTCTTTTTTAAAAATATTAAAAGTTTAATATCCATTTCTCTAAACGTTGGCAGTCCCAAGTGTGTTTTTCTTGCAATAATGCAGTTTTATTCTCAAAAGAAAAATCTTTTTTCTTTAAAAAATTTACATAATAGCATAAAATTATGGTCAGTTTCTAAATGTACCCACTTCCTTATCTTTCTTATTTTAATAGTCAAAAAAGGATTTTGATCACTTAAAGATTAGATGTGAATGAAAATCTCACCGTCAAACCACATCTTCTGAGTTTAAGTGAAGCAAGTAAAATTCTCGGCTATCCCAGGTTTTTACATGAAACGCACTCTCTGTATTCGAACTCAGGACCTCAATGTGAGATCATGAACCATACACCACCAAGTCACGCCCCTTGTAGATAGGGGTGGGCAAAAAAACCGACCGAACCGAACCAAACCGCAAACCGAACCAAATCGGACCGAATTTACGATTTTTTTTCTAACGGTTCGGTTTGCGGTTCGGATTGGCCCACCCCAAACGGTTTACGGTTCGGTTCAGGAGCTAATCTGAACCGCACCTGTTAAACCGAACCGAACCGTTATAATTAAAAAAATTATATAATTTTATTAAAAAAATTGTATTTTTCTTTTAATTTTATTCTATGTTTTCTTTTTATTAGTATGTTAATATTTTTATTCTTAAATTTTTTGTTTTATGATAGCATCATTATTCTTGAAAGTAAGATGTTGGATTTGTCTCTTAATTAGAACGATGGTAGCATCATTATTCAAGGTAATTTTTAAAAAAATACAAGAATTAATTGTGCCTCATTTTTCAATCCTTAATAGAGTGCATGTGTTCGAGTCACATCTTACACTCTAGCACTTCATACTATTTGTTGGATAGACTAGTTTTTTATTTTTTATTTTTTTTTTTTGTCTTCACTTAAGTGGATGAAAATTTATTTTAAATATAATAATCCGTAAACCGATGGTTTAAAAAATTTTCAATCCGAACCAAACCGTTATTTAATGGTTTTGTTTGAGAGGTAAAAAATCTGAACCGAAAAATATGGTTTGGTTCGGTTTTTAGCAAAAACCGAACCGCGCCCACCCCTACTTGTAGATGTGAAACATCTCTAGCCATAGGACCCAAGTCCATACCGATATTATAATTTCTCATATTTTCTTTTTTAAAATAATAAAATATTTAGTTTATTAATATTATATTAAAAAAATTAATTACCCATAAAATAAAATCCTGTCTCTCTGCTCTTGTCTAAGCAGCAGATTACTTTTAAGTATGAAATATTCATTTTGGGCTACTAAATAAGTTTAATTGTAAGTGAGCTACTTCTATAAATTACTTCTTGTTAAAACAAAAACATCAGAATGTTTGCAATAATGAAATATAGCAATCATATATATACACACACTTACTTTCGGTGATGAAGACATATAAACGAGGCTCTGGGGTCGTCTCTGTCATTTAAAGTTTCGCATCTCGTGCCTTACTGCATTTAAAAGAAAACTCAATCATGACTCAGCAATATTCCATGTTCCCTACAGTAATATAATAGCTAGACTAAGCCAAAATTATAGAAGCTTCTTTATTTTTCTACTCTGGAATTTAAAATATCCACTTCAATAATTATTATCATGTGTACACATTCACATTTTATAGTTTTTTAAATCTCTCAATTTCAGTGGAATAAATTCACTTCTGAAGTGGGAAATAAACAAATGAGACTTGCTTTCATCACCCATTTTATTTTTTCCATTTTCATAATTAAAACAAATAAAGGGAAAAAAAATAAATAAATAAAAGGAAGATAAATAAATGAAGAAATAAAAAGTGAAACATAAACGGTCGTCTATGTTGCCTATCTCTCAGGACCGGCCCATACCAGAGAATGACTGTCCACTTCAGTTATCAAATTGGAACCCCTCTACAGCATTTATTATTATCTTCCTTTTAAAGTCCAGTACAGGATCAGCCTAAACTGGATCTTATGGTTGGTCACAGTTGTAAAGAAATTAAACTTTTGTTCTGTCATAACTCATAACACCACACAAATTTTCTGCAAAAAGGTTCCAAACAAGCAGGCCATTATCATTCAGTGACAATCACAAGCTATTTTCTAGGAAACACAACATGTTCAAGTCATGGAGGAAGACAAGAACAAGATCAAAGCTGTATTCAAATTGCAGTTTCAATGTACCCAGGTATTAATTTCACAATGCAAAAGCATATATGCTAGATGATTAGTAGATCAAGTAAATTTACAGCCGTCTTAATGTAATAACATCCAGACGTACAAGATAATAAACTATCTTGCTCGTCTAGATGTTATTACCATCAACTCTGACAAGATGTTACCTGGTATTGTATCTTCATTTTCAGGTGCCGAAGTTGAAAAAATCTGCTGTGATGATATCTCTAGTGCCAGATGATGTTGGGAAGACAGCATTTAAGCTAGAGAAAGTTGCTGTTCAAGATGGAACCTGTTTGTGGGAAAATCCAATCTATGTAACAATGAAACTCATAAGTGAACCAAAAACAGGAATCATCAAAGAGAAAATTTACCATTTCATTGTTTCAACTGTATGCTGCTACGAAATCCTCTCAGTTCCTTTGATTCTTTTCCACTTTCCTGCAGTCTTCGTTGGCGTTTTCTAATTCTTGCAACTTTTTGCAGGGATCATCGAAATCAGGCTTTCTTGGCGAGGCTTCAATTGATTTCGCAGATTTTGCTGCAGAAACTGAACCATTGACCATGTCTTTGCCCCTTAAGTTTGCTAACTCCGGTGCCATTTTACATGTAAGCACACACACCCCCACATACACAACACAAGCAAAGATACACTAATGCAGTACTTTCCCCAAAAATTTAATCTTGCCTATACCATCTTGCTCTGCCACAATTCCTCATATAAATGAATTATTCTTGAGACAGGTGACTATTGAGAAGATAGAGGGAGCTACTGATCACAGGTGACACAACATTAACAATCAGCACTCGGCATTCAGCATTCTCTGTTTGTGTCTTTTATTCATTTGATTTTAAATTCGCGCGCTTCCTTCAGCTTTCCTCGATTTATTTTTACAAACTTAGATTTTCATCTCAGATATATTGAAGAAAATGGAAATAAGAACCAACAGAGCAATTACAATACAAATGGACAAGACCAAAATTTTGCAGAAGTAAGGTCTCCCAATCTTTTCTTTTAATAAGAGTTCATGAAGTACCCAAGATAATTCCTACTAAAGTCTAAAAATGTTTCTTAATTGTATTCGAAGGATGCATTGGACTCGTGCTGGGAGAGTAGTTCTGACCAGAATAATCAACAAGATCCTGGGAGCTTACAGTCATCTTTCAGACAAAACTCCATGCCTCAGCGGGAAACAGCTGATGCCATTAAAACCAATAACTATGCACACCGGAGATCAATCACGGACTGGTCAGTTGGTTCAGTTTCAGATGGAAGTTTAGTTGACACCACAAATAGCCCTGATGATAACCTTCCAAGACAATGGCAACATGTCTCAGATGATTCTGTTCAGAAACTCAAAAATGAAAAAGCTGTTATGATGAGGCAGGTGGAGTTATCGGAGTTCGAAGTACAGTCTCTTCAGAAACAGGTTGCGAAGGAGAACAAACGGGCACAGGATCAAACAAGACAAATTATTAGCCTTAGTGAGGAAAGAGATGCACTGACAATAGAATGTGAACAACTCAAGAAACAGAACAATACTGACATTGCAGAAATTGAAAGGCAATTGCAATCTGAGAATGAGCATTTAAGGGTTCAACAAGAAGAAATAAGAGAGGAGCTCAACTATGAAAAAGAAGTGAGTGCACATCTTCGGTTGCAAATGGAGAAGACACAAGAGTCAAACGCTGAGTTGATTCTTGCAGTGAAAGATCTCAATGAAATGTTGGAGCAAAAAAATACAGAAGTATCTTCTCTCTCCAGAAAGTTAGAAGACAGTAAAATCGCTAGAGAGGATCAATTAGCTCTTGAAGCATTGGCGAAGGAGCGAAACAATGACAAGGAAGTAGACGTGTTGAAGCAAAAAATCAAAGACCAAAGTGATGAAATAGAGTTTTTCAAGAAACATTCAGAAGATTTAGAGATTTACATAAAACAATTGACAGAGGACTGTGAAGTCTTACAACAAGAAAATCAATCCCTCTCTTCAAAGTTGGATAAATATCAGCAGCAAAAATCAATGAAGTCAAGAGAGTGCTTAGAATCTTTGGCCACAATAAAAGAACATGAATCACAAGTGGTAAGATTGGAGGAAAAAGTCAAGCAGCAGTCAGAGGAATACTCAGAATCGTTAATTTCCATTAATGAACTTGAATATCAGATCAAGGAATTGAAGCGAGAATTGGCAAAGCAAGCCCAAGAATTTGAAGATGATCTGGATGCTTTGACATGCTCCAAAACAGAGCAAGAACAGAGGGCCATCCGAGCAGAGGAAGCGCTGAGAAAGACAAGGTGGAGAAACGCTTTTACAGCTGAGAGACTTCAGGAAGAATTCAAAAGGCTTTCCGTGGACATGGCGTCTAAATTTGATGAGAATGAGAAGACGGCTATGAAAGCATTGACAGAAGCAGATGAACTGCGTATGCAGAAAAAAAACTTGGAAGAAATGCTGCAGAAATCAAAAGATGAACTTGATCGGAAGACCAGCCAACTTGAAGATGCACAAAAGAATGAGGCACAAAAACATGAAGCTTTCTCAATGGAGATCAACATGCTCAGAACCGAGATAGAGAAGCTTAAAAGGGAGCAGTATAACTTCTCCAAACACAGAAAGCTAAGAGATGAAACTGAACCAACAGTATCAATGGGCGAAACTGATGTGCTGATACAAAGATGGAATAGAGAAAGGAATGACTTGGAGAAAAAAATTGCTTTAGTAAAGAAGGAAGCGGCAAAAACACACGAAGAATTAATTTCTATGAGATCGTTGAAGGATGAAAAGGAAATGTTGATTGGGAGTTTGCAGGCAGAAGTGCAGAATCTTAGAGTCCAGCAAAATAAACTACAAAACAGCTTGATCGAAGAAAAATCAAACAAAGAGAAGGAAGAACACAGTATAGCAGATAATTCATCGCCCAGCATCGCTGTTGATGAGTACAAGCATAGAATCAGGTGAATTTCAAGTTAATTTCCTTTTTGTCTCGGATCTTTGCAACTTTCCATCTATGAACCACCTATTTATGTGGGCTGGTACATCGATCTAGACATTATAGGTTACTAAGAAAGCCATATAATGTTTAATCAGTCTTGTATTTTCTATTTGCAGAAAGGAAGAAAAGTGCTCTAAGAAAGGGCTGAAAGTCCTTGATTCTAGTTCTGAGGGCAACTTCACTGAACTATTAACGGAAGTGACGTTACTGAAGGAGAAGAACAAACGCATGGAAACTGAGCTGAAAGAAATGCAAGAGAGATATTCAGAAATAAGTCTCAAATTTGCTGAGGTCGAAGGTGAAAGGCAGCAACTTGTAATGACTGTAAGAAACCTCAAGAATGGGAAAAGGAACTAGAATTTCCAAAGATGCCACAGTTGGAAGCTCCAAATCATCCATGGGTGAGGTTGCTCAATTCAATGTAAAGCAAATATTGGTTCAATCATCAGGCCAGAGTTTAATGAAGAGAACATATCTCATGTTGATCAGTCAAACATTCTTCCCTCATGTATTTGTAAGGCTGGAAAACCAGAAGAATGTTGACGTGTCTGCTGCCAGAGACTCAGATTGTGGAAAAGTATATAAGGGACCCAACACAATTACCATGCTATATGCAAGCAACCAAACAAGCTCAAGTGTTAGCCTTTATCATTATATTCACCAGTAATTTTTGCTAAGGTTGCCAGCTAACAACTTATTGATTTATGTAATTACGAATTACAAAAAAGCCTGAACTCTTTTATAAGAAACTAATAATTATAGATTGAAGCCTTGTCCCTAATTTTTTACTCTGCTTTAAGAATCTTAGGTTTATAATTGCTATCAGTAAAAGAAGCAAAGTTGAACAGACTCATCTAAATTCCGCAGGCACGCTCATGGGCATGCAGATACATTATATTAGAAGTGAGATAGAAATTCCTGCAGTATACTACCCAATGAAACGCTTTGTTCCAGCCGTACAAATTCATTTCAAAGCATAAGGGTGTGTCCATTTACTAAGATCTCATACAAATGCGTAAGCACATCAGAAAAGTCGATCAATATTTTTGCTAACGGGTATTCCTACAATAAACAGGGTTAAAGAAGGCAATGGAGCTTACTTATAGAATCCTATTTACATACATGCTTCAAAGAAATCTTGCATTGGCTCTGGCACTCTGAATATTGTAAACATGGGGCCTATATGAGCTGCACAGGATGGAAAAAATTAAATCAGACTTATTATTATGACCAATAAAATATCGGGAAAAGAATCAAATGGGGTTGCTACGTTGAGATTAAGAACCAACCTCTAACTGACCTGATATTGTATACATGGACTACTCTTGTTTCCATTCCAATTATTGATTCCGATACTTTTTTCTCATACTCTGAGCACTTTCTTCATTCCAGACCAATTTAGTTTGGCTGCCACTTTCGTTCACTGCAAAAGACAAAGTCTGCAGGAAAGTAAATGTGTAAACATAATGCAATTTATGTATATGTGAGTGTTTGATGTGGAGGTGGTAGTGTTCATAATTACACAACACACACACACACACGGCAAATGTAATCTACACACCCGTCTCGCTCTCTTGTCAATAGGAGTCCAAGTTGGAAGAAATGAAGTTGAAGGAATTTTGTTCTTGGATGAGCTTGATGGATTTATAGATCTTTTCTGCTTCTTTTGTTCTGGTAACTTCCTAGGAGTGCTGCCTCCTTGGTATTTGAAAAATTCAAGAATGGATGGACTTCTTCTCTTAGTAACTTTTGATATATTCCCTGAAATCCCAATACATGGGGTAGCTGTATCAGCAGGAAGGGACTGCTGCCGCAATTTGCTCTTTTCCCTGATTCTGTTAAGAAACTCCATAGTCCAGGGTGAACCTGGCTGTGGACTGGCTGAATGAATAGCATTTGAGAGTGGGGTTCCACTGTAATGTGACATTTCTTCTTGGAATGGCACCCCTTCGGAACCTGTAAATCTTCGGCCTAAAACCTGATCTAAGAGGTTTTTACGTTGTTCCAAAAGCAGTTTGTCATTGTTGTTCTCAGTGTATGGATAATCATTAGTTCCTTGTAAACTCTGTCTTGGATCTTTACCAGAATTCAATACATCTGAACCAGAGTTGATCTCAGCAGTTGTTGGAAAAGTAGGGCGACCCTTTGCACCTGATGACAATCTTTTTGCAATTTTAGACTTCATTATGGAATTGGTTCCCATATCCAGCGCTGAAGCAGAGAGAGACGAAGACTTAGGTACCGAAAAAAATTCCTTACCTAATAAGGGACTTGAAGTGAGGTCAATAACTTCACCTATAAAGTCTTCTTGAAGATTGCTAGATTTATTGATATTATGCCAATCAAAATTATTAATCCTATCAATTTCTGATCCTTGATTCTGACCCCACAAACTATCTTTCAAAGGAAAATTGGGATCATTTATTTCCTCCAAGATCCGATGATATTCAAAGATCTGAGAATCACATGCCTTGGAGACTCTAGAAGGTTTCTTCACCACGTCGAAATACAGTTCCCCTTTTTTGCCAAATAAATCATTCAGAGATGAACTAGGCTTTTGGTACTCATCAAGCATCTCGTGGTCTTTCCAAGAATCATATGGCTTGAACACTTTAGAGGGATTCAAGCTGCCATCAGTGACTTGGTTCAATGGCTCAAACTGCAAAAATTCATCCATTGGCATGTCAATCTTGCCAGGATTATAGATGCATTTTTGTCGCTTTCTTTCAGAATCAATGTTCAAATGACATTTATCCGAGTCTAGGCCAGAAGATACTGAAGAAGAGCAGTCTGTCATATTAGATTTTGAGTCCTCACGCTCACCAGACTTGCACAAAGTACTAAATAAATTGATACTTTCATCAGGAACATTATGCTTCTTGATGGCCAAGATCCTTTGCTCATGTGAACACTCAAGGAACTCAAGAAGCGTGCCTTTAGAAGAGAGTATCGCATGAGCTGTCAATGGATTAACTGAAGGAAACTTGGTAAGGAATGATTCTGCAAGAGTCTCCAACTCAGGCATTTTAGGATACAAACTCCTAGTCAACTTAATGGAATTTCCAATGCAGCTCATTATAATTTCATCAGTTAACTCGGATGAATAGGAGCAAAATAGCTGGAAATCAAGTCCTAGGCTTGCTGCAGCCGCATAAAGCCCATCAGAAGATTCCATGACAGTACAAATGAAGTTGGTATCACCCTCAAAAACCTGGAAAAAGCATAATGAAGGGTTACAGATCATAAAGTACAAGGTCATCTGAGATACATCAATGACCAACAAAGACTGATAACAGTAGCTTTAATACAACAATAAACCATACTACCCAAATTCCATGCATCCTGCATCATAAACATTCTAATAAGCCAAGTAGTATACTCTATTGCTATCTACCGAACCCCGGAAATTTAGAAGCAACAACTAATTGGATACTTTCACCAATAGTCATTCATCATATCAGCTTAGCCTGAACACCAAGCATAAAATCATCATAAATTCTAAAAACCGAAATTCATAAAATATGACCACTGTTAAATGACTCATTGTAGTTACTTTCAAGGTCTTCATTTGTGTCAAACACCTGTTTTGAATTGCTTATGAAAATTCTTAATGTGAAGCAATACAAGAGAGTTAATTCTTTGATATAAGGAATCATTATAAAATTCTAAAATGGTGGCACAATAAACCATGTTCGACCCTACCTGTAAAATTATTCGAGTTTTCCCTTCCTAAAGCTGAACAATCAAAGAATCTTCATAATTCAGTATAGTGCAATTTATTTTTTCCTTAAGAATGAATATTTCTCTCCAGAAAACTGATTGAAATAAAGGTCAAAATAACAAAATTTTAAATGACATAAGTATCTAATTACCATAATGCAGGCAGTGAAAGTAAAACTCAGCAATGTCAAAACATTTGTTGCGATGTTCTCCACACACAAAGGTAAGCATGAAGAAGCCTCATCTAAAGCAGTTGCCTTCTTTCCAATGTTTCTACTATCATACCACACTAGGCAAGTTGCAGAAGTAATTATAATATCCACAGGAAGATCCGAATCGCGTTCCACAACCTGTACCCTGTCTTTCTCCATCCCAAGAATCTTTTGGTATGTACTTCTTCTGGATACTATCATTTCCTTATCAAAATTTTGAGTGTTCATGATAATGACTGTCTCAGGGTAAGACGCCACCCTCGGTTGTATTTTCTCAGACTCCATTGCCAACTGTGAACAATGAATTGATGGAGGCATATAGCAAGCTTCTACAGTATTTGCAGCTTTACCCAATCCCATCTGATACCCATCCTCAACTGGCAAAAGATTTAGCAGTTTTTGCGGCTTCAGAGCACCATATACTCATCTGGTTTCATAGTAGAATGAAACTCTCCATCCTAGGATATGAATTGTATCAGTCTAGTTGACATTTTCTCAATATGAATGCAATTAGCAAGTGAGCAATATACAAACAAACATTTCATTATGACATTAGAACTAAATCCTAGAATACAGCAAGTCTCCTTATATATTCTTTCATAATACACTAGCCAAGTTATAGAGAACTTCAGGGAGAGGATTATCCACATAGACAATAAAAAGAAACTGACAATTGAGACTTTATTAATTACATTCATGTTATATTTTGATCAATAGGAAGATCCGAAGATGTGTAAACCCCATCATTAAGGGGAGAGATTTACCACTTCTATATTTTGAGGCACATCAAGACCCTCACAAAGTGCTCTAGAAGCACTGAAGTCGTCCAATTCCACCTTTAAGAAGTGAAGACGCGGCAAGCCTGCTACCTTTGGGGAAAGAGTGGATATCCTAGACGAACCACATGAACCACCATATTCCATAATGAGGCTAAATTTGTTGAACGGAAAAGATGCAGTGACAAACCTTGAAAAGAAAGAAAGCACTTATTATACACTTCTGTACAACTCACAAATAGTGAACAATAATGCTAGTCAGGACTGAGAATAAATAACCAAATTTAACAGAACATAGACACCAGAACAAACTAGACTCGAGTAGTACGAGGCCTTTTTTTAAACTATCATCCAATATGCAAAATATATGATCAATATTCAGAGGACTTTTATTACAGCGTGGCAGGCAGGTGGTTCCAGATGTACTCAGTCATGCCACATTTCATTTTTTATATTAATGTTCTGCACTTTTTCAGGAAAGAGAAAAAGGAAATAAACTCATATACAGTGGTAAATTATGCAATAATAGACATTTGTTCTTTCAACAGAAACAAACTCATGTCATCTCATGTAAGGTATTAAGCCTAGATGTTATAAAAGGCCACAGTTTCAAAGCAACAGGTTCTTTTACAGATAGGGAGAAACTGTAAGACTCAAGGGTTCAACTGTAAGGCAAAACAAACTTCCTGAGTTTAAGGGTCAATGATGCTCAGGGTATCAAAATGTTGTAGAGGTCAGTTGAACTGTTTTAATCCTACATGTGCTTGTAAAGTAATGTCATACATGAACCTTAGCCTACGCAAGTAATAAATTTATGATAAATTTTAATCCTATACCTTATACTTGCTTGTTTCTGGAGGATGTAATAATGTCCCTGTAATTCTCAATCTAAAGGCAGTGTAGTAAGCCATATCAAAACTCATATCCTCAAAAAGCTGCAAATCTTGATACATGGCACTATACTCATGGAGGTTTACCAGGCATCTTGTGGGAGGCCAACCACTACAGATAGGCATGCTCCTCCCCATTTACTAGGTGTATGCACACTGACACTTTTACAAACATATAGTGAGCTGCTTAGCCCAGTTTAGTCATGTATCCTCTTCCAATATCTATGAAATTGAGGAGCATTCAAGTGTACTCTAAACTTGTAGAGTTATATGCTTAGTATCTTGTGAATTTGGAAAACTTTTATCATCTTTCTAGACTCGTAGCAAGAACATCAATAATAACAGTGGAAAATAATCTACACTAGTTTACCCAAAACCATAATTTATTTCAATTTCAAAATAAGTGAACATTTTTCCTGGAAAACAATTGACATCATAAAATGCTAGCTCATCTCCAAGATATTCAACACGAAAGGAATCATTAGTAAATTGCAGAAAGCATAATAAATATATTTCCTGTTAAGAGGATTAATAAAATTCTTTCAAGACTTGAACTTACTCATGAGATACCATTAAGCAATCTGAAATCAGCAGGTCATCCATTTCAGAATTAGTCACATCTGGTTGTTCCACATGTATATGAAAATTTTGTAGCTCATTACATGATAACCCCATAGACATCACCAAACGCTTCAATGACCACCAGAAAGCTTGTTCAGACACAAACAGTACTTTCAAATTACTCTGGGAAGAGTTTGACTGCAGAATCTCCTGGATAACAAGTAGTGAGGGATGTGAACTTGTTATTTCTTTGTCAATGTTTCCATCTGCAGCTGCAACCACTGACTGCAGGGAGCCTAATCTTGATTTCAAGCAACCCTGGGTTTTGCACAGCTTATCCACATATAGACGAGCTGTGTGGATGCCGTAGAAACATGTGTACCAAGCCATTTGTTTGATTGAACATAAAGTGAAAAATGCCATACTGTATTCACCACCGTTAGAAGTGGCTTTCTGAAACCCTTTTTTATTAATACAGTCCATCAGCTGTTGTTTTGGAAGGCTAAGCAATTTAAAATCATCAGATGCTACAAATGACTTCAGCTCGGTCTCATTCCGCATGATGGCAAGATAACTCTTTTCAAATATATCAACAAGAGCCACAATATTGTCTGACAACTTAACTTTGTACAACCTGACATCCCACTGCTGAACTTGTACTTCACTTGATAAGCTCTCTGCCATTGAATTACTGGAGGGAGAAATGGCATCAAATTCCTTGACCGCAAATTCACCATTTTGTGCAGTGATTGCTTTCTGCGGATTCAAGAAAAAGTCAAGATCGTTGAACTGTGACATGGATTTGAACAAGAGTGACGCACTCTCAGCCTTTTTTTCTCTTGATAGTTCGGCAATTCCTGGTTTTGGACCACCATTCTCAAATAAATTACCTGAACAAACTCCCATAAGATGATCATCAAGCACAGAAATTCCAAGAAAATCAATGTTCAGTGATTTCTCACATCCTTCCATGTTCTGCCCACTTAAAGCATCGTCAGAGAAAATAAAGTCAGATACCAACTTATCGTCACCAGAAGATACAAGATCAAAATCGATATTGTATAAATTTATCTCCTCCAACATCCTCTGATCATAGAAAAAAAATTTACGACAGCATTTATCTCCCTCCAAAAGATGCCAATCCAAGTATATCCCATCAGATGCAGACAAGAGTTGTGGCTTTAAATCTGCTAGTTTTTCCTCCACAACACCATATGCCGATCTTATATTCTCGTTATCAGAGAAAAAAGGTATGGGAAAAGACTTGAATGTGTCATCTATTAGAGCTAGTTCTTGACTAATGATCAATTCATTGAAATTCTTAAAGTTCATGTCTTCCCTGAACATCCAATCACATGTTGCTGGTTCACTGGGTGCCTGTGTGCTAAAAAACACTTCAAAAAGTTTAGATAAGTCCACATCAGATACCTCAAATTCCTCAAACATCACTGGGCTCATCGGAAAAAAATAATCCTCGTCCATCACTAGATTAAATTCAGAATTTTCTTTAAGTTGTGAAGTTTCGTGAAACATGTCCAGTGCTGCCAGTTCAGATTCAAGGCACTGCTTTGATGAACCATGATCCAGCAGAAAATTTAAGATATCATACTCCAAAGATCCCAAAATCTCCTTGCCACTAATAAGTAAATTATCTTTTTGAGTCCAGTGTTGACGTTCCAGTTTTTCAAGAACTGAAAAAAGTTTATCGTCCATGGACAGGCTTGTCAAACTGCTCAGACTTATTTCATCCACTTCTAGGAGAGGAAATATGCAACATTGGAATAAAATTTGGTCTGGTACGGAACCATCATCTTCCAAGTTAGAAAAAGCCTTTTGTTCCTCAGCGTAATCCAAAGCAATATCTTCAATGGAATAGACTGATTCTTGAACCTCATTAGGATATTGTATAGCAAACCCTGGCTTGAGAATATCCTACGAGAAAGACCCGAGTTGTTAAGTAAATGCCAAGGTCAAGGAAATCTGGAGAAAATCAAATGCTAACATACTAGACGGTTCAAATATTACTAGATTGTTGTCAATCTCCGGGACTTCAGAAACAATCCAAATCTCTTCTTTCTCATAAAGGGAAACATTTTCCTGGAAACAACCAAAGGATTAACAACATGAGATCAGAAGATTTCAAACAAATAGAACCAAATTCTATATTATATGTCCAATAGACTTTCACCATACCAAGAACACAGCTGGCTCTTGTGTTTCAAATTGAATTACTTCAAACTTGTGTGTATTCTGGTCATCAATAGCAGCCTCATCATCCTTCTACGGTGCATCAATTAAACTTTGGAGAGGGTTCATTGATACCAGATAACAAATGAATAAAATTCTTATTCAAGAAAGCCATTATCATACCCTTGGAAGTCCAACCTCTAACGCTTTGGATCCAGAAGTTCTCTGACTCTCCTCTTCTTTTTCTTCATCAATAATATCATAATCTTTCTGCACATAAAACAAACCATACACACTTATCACCATCTTTTCAATTCGATTTCACAACTTCCATAACAACAATTGGATCCAAAAATCAATTCCAAGATATACCATTATTTTCTTCTTGTAAGTCAGTGGTATATCTACACACTTGTGAAACCCTTTTAACCCTCCCAGCATCATGACAATTAAGTAAGAAAACATAATGGAATGTCTTATCTGTACTATTAATAGAAATAATTAGAGAAAAGTTTATTTGCTTTATTCAAATCACATTTCACACAATTAGATTACTTAAAGAAGTAAGAAGCAGATCCCTTTTTAACAAGCCACAACTGCATATAAATCAAAAACTTTCCAGAAACTGAAACTTTCAGCTAGAAATGTGTTGAAGACAGCTTCATGCCACTGGCGCCGAAAGCAAGCTTGACTTGCATGGCCAGAGCAGCTGGCAAACCTTGTGTGTGTGTGTGTGCTGGCAAACCGCGTGACACTGTTCACGCGGTTTGATCAGCTATAAATTGAGCCAATGATCATTAGTTTCAGTATCCCAAAGTGTGTGTAAGCTCCAAGTAGAGAGCTTGAGAGTGTGTGAGGTTTTTTGTTAAGTTTCTAGTTGTAAACTTGAATTTTATTCTTGTAGTAATAAAATTACAATTCGGTTTTTCCTCAAATACACTCTAAAGTGATCGGTGAATCACAACAAAATGGCATATTCTTCGCAACTTATCCTTAAGAAATAGATGTAAATATATATGTGATTTAAGTTTGCTTTGTCCAATTTTTCTGGTTATTACCAATACAAGAAAATTATTGCAGCTATGTTCAGAATTAAAAAGTGAATAAGACTACTTTTCTTAAATTTGTATCCGAATATATGTGACACTGATTTAGACTATCATTCACACTTTAATTCATCATCCATGTTTGATATTAAACCAAATCACTTTTTTCCATTCTTTTTTTTTTTTGGAAACCCCGCCACGGCGCCACCCGACCCGGGCTTAAGCGGAGCAGGTAAAACCCTCGGCTTTCCCAGGTTCTTACAAAAAATACACCCCTGAACTCAAACTCAGGACCTGTAAACCAAGTCGTAAGTCATTTGCCACCAAGCCATAACCATTGGGGGCATTAAACCAATTCACGCCACTTGCAGTATGATTAAACATGTTATATTACAATAAAACAGAAAAAAATAAAAATAAAAGTAAAAAATCATGTACTATTGAGATATCACTAAAATTCAAAAGCTAAATCTTAGAAGTATTACGCAGTTCTTCATTTGTAACTTTATGAAATCAAAAATTCAACAGGTTTATCACATGGATCAAACATGATAATAAATGTAAACACTAATATAACAGTAACGATTTTAATATAGATATACTGCGAGGCATCATTGAGCTAAAATTCGTAAGCTTATCTACACAGAACTTCAATAAAATATAAATCAAAATGATATCACCGTTTCACCTCATCGCCGCAGTCATTTAAAATCCGAAACCGTAGATCCTCAAACTCGCGAAAATCAACATCAATCGCTTGAGGAATTACGTCGAATAAGAACTTAGAGAGAGCGGAGTGAATCGGCAATTGTTCGATGTCGAGAGAAACATCGAGGACGGAAGCGAATCGGAGGTGATCGTCTTTGCCGACGTCGGAGACACGCGACGGAGACAGGTGAGGAATCGGCAGGTTGAGGAAACTTAGGGTTTCGATTTGAGAAGATGATGAGGTGGCGGTGAAGTAATCAATGTTGAGAAAACGAGTTCGCATTTCTGAGTGGAGATTTTGCAACGAAATTTTGAATGTGGAATTGAAAATTTTGGCGCTCGAATTTTGGTTTGGCCGCGTATATATAGTGCCAGTAGTTTGCTAGCCTGCGCTTCGGGTGTGCATGACGCATCGTCGGTTTCAATTTTATTTACGGGAAGCATTATGTGTAATATTTTATTATTAGTTCCGAAGTGAAATCAAAATTGATTGTCTATCACATAATATTATAATATATTCGTTATGGTTCGATTCCAATCGGTTATATAATATTTTTTATTGAAAAATAAAAGAATAATCAAATTAATTTTATCTCGAGACATTTACCACAATGAACAAAAGATTAATCCAAACTAGTTTCACATTCTACAATGAACAACCAAATCATATTTTTTAAGGTGAAATGAAATTCATTCATAAAAACATCACACAAATATAATTACACAATCATAATAGTTCGAAAATAAATATAAGATATCATAAAATTCAAGTTAGTTGGGATAAAACCTAATAATTGTTAGCGATATATTCTCAAGATGGATTTTGATGACGCAACACTAGAAGTTTTCAACGCACATTAGCGAGACATTACAAAAAGATGTCGAAGCAAATTGGTGGTGAAGAGCAATGAATGTGAAGACTAGCGCATATTGAAGAAAATCTTGTGTAGTCTTAGTTTAGGGCTCTACTTGTAAAGTGAATTGTTTACTTAAGTATTTAAGCTTATAGAACACATGCACATTCATATAGATTCATTAGGGTCATCTGCAAAATATTTTAAACCTTCAAATCCTGCATTTTGGCACTATGATCGGCATACCGGTGGACATGCTATGTTTTGCAAGCTCTATGGAACTGACACATATCATACCGGTGCCATATTGGTCCACCTCTGTATTGCATAGCTACTGGAACCGGCATGAATCATATCGGTTTATCATACCGGTCCACCTTTGTTTTGCAAGCCTACTGGAACCGACAAGGACCATATCGGTCAGTATACCGGTGTCCATACCGATATGACATATATATTCAAACAATAATATAGCCGTTGCTTTTTCCAGACCGGCATACCGTGTCTGGAGACCGACATACCGGTCTCAGACAGAGTTGTTGGGGCAATTTGCAATTTACAATAAATTGAGCCACAAAATCATTTTTGCTACTGTTACAACATCTTCTAACAATTCATTTAAAGCAAAAATCAGAGAGAAACACAAATTTTATTGATCATGTCATTCTCATCAATTCATAAGCTCATTACTTAAATCTTCATATACATCTCAGTGAGCTTAGATATATTTGGGAAATATTCTCACTCTTCAATCTTTATATTTCCTTTGTGAGTAACCCAAATAATATTGTTAACATAAAATTGTATTACCCAAAACACTTGTGTGAAATTCATTATGTGAGTTGTGAGCAGGGATGGCAAAATCCGGATCCGGGTCCGGTCCGGTCCGGATCCGCAAGGAATTTCTTCATCACGGGTCCGGTTCCGGACCCGGGTAAATATATCTGGGTCCGGACTCGGGTTTACCTGGTCCTGATCCGGATACCCGGTTCACTTTTTTTTTTTAAAAAATAAATTATATTTTTTAATTGTATTATTTTTATATTTGTATTTGGATTTTATCAATTTAATTAATTTTATTTCAATTCTTTTATATTTTTTAATATATTCTATTATATATATATATATGCATATTATTTTGTATTTTCATTATTTTTTTATTTTTATTTTTTTCCGGACCTGGGTCTATCCGGGCAGGACCCGTGCGAACCCGAGTCCGGATCCGGATACACTCGAGTCCGAATTTTAAGACTCGGGTCCGGTTTTTTAATCCCGAACCCGGATCGTCCGGGTCCATGCCGATCCGGGCCGGGTCCGGGTTTAGTTGCCATATCTAGTTGTGAGAACTCTCAAGGGTGGTATTTGTGTAAAAGGTTTGAGAGAAGTGTTTGTTGAAACTAATGGAACCTTCAAGCGTGCTTGAAGAGAGTGGACGTAGGCAAGTGATTTGGCTGAACCACTATAAACTCGGTATTGTATCTCGTTTCCCTTATCTTTAATTTGTGCAATTTTATTTCAAATCAATAGTGTGATTTATAATTATTGGTAAAGCTTGAAAGCGTAAAATTGACAAGATTTATAATTTCGCATTAATTTTTTAATTACCCAATTCACCTTCTCTTCTTGGGTATAGTTGTTACTTATTATTGCTTGTAGGTAATTTCAACAATATAAGACAATATATACATGATGTGTTTCTCATAATTAATAAAGATACATAATCATGCCTAAAATTACTTGCGAACATGAGGAATTAAGGGTCAGGCTTGGTCTCCTACCTCAACCTCAGTGGAAAATAAGTGACTACATATTCATTATTATAAGTGAAACAACATAATACATACTTTGTACATAAACTTGTACAAAAACATACAATCAATATAGTAAAACAACTAATAAATATATAAGACAATGTAAATGTTATGAGAAGCTCCGAAAAACTCCAGTCTTCATCATCTGATCTATACATATAGTTCGCCCCAAATCTTATACATTTAGTCCGCACCAAATCTTCTGTATGTTGACGAAAAGATTATTAATCCTGCATAAAACAAAAAAATATAACCAACACAAATGTTTGACATATACCACTACGAATAGTGGATTCACAGCCCAACGGAAAATGAGAATTAAAAAGCCACAAAAAATACAAGCAAAACCACAAAAAAAATGGAAATGAGAGGATTGTCGAGTGGTTCACTGTAGGAAATTCCTGGTAAACCACTGGCATCCTAAGAAAAAAATCATGGAGGGGGAACAGAAGAGAGAAAACATGGGGCATAGGTAAAGGGAAAGGGAGAGGAAAAAAAGAAAAAAGAAAATATGGAAGGGGGATAGAAGGAAGAAGATTATGGAGAAAAAAGGGAAAAGATGGGTGGTTTGGTTCATTTAGGGGAGGGTCCCCTGCCGCCACCAACCAGATTGGTTGGCTGCTAGAGCTAAAACAAAATTTAGGATTTTCTTTCACATGAGAGAGATTTAGGGAAAATGGCAAAGATTATTTTTATCTTCCATCTGATACCTCAACCAAATCATATTCTATAAATAGATTATTTATATACCTCAATCCGTAAGGCTTTAATAAATTAAAAAGCACGGCCCGACCCCTTTATAATTTTAATTTTAAAATTAATTAATTTTTAAATAAATTGTTGTGATTCACCGATCACTTTAGAGTGTATTTGAGGAAAAAACGAATTGTATTTCTATTACTACAAGAATAGATTACACAAGTTTATAATTAGAAACTTAACAAAAAAACCTCACACACCCTCAAGCTCTATACTTGGAGCTTACACACACTTTGGGATGATAACAATGGTTTTCAGGGCTTCAATTTATAGTGCCCAAACCGCGTGAACAGTGTCACGCGGTTTGGCACTCGCTGCCAGCTTCACACTTCCAGCTTTCATCCTGTTGGCTTGCATGCTGACTTGCTGGCTTCCACTTGCTTTTGGTGGAAATGTAAGCAAGCAGTGAGCTTGCTGTCTTCAACCTCAACAAATCTCCCCCTCGGTGAAGATTTCCCAAAATCTGAGCCGACCATCAATCATCCAAAACGGATCCTCCAAATGATCTTCTCCTGGCTGCATCTGTATGACTGCCTACGTACCCTGAGTTGGGATCAAGCCAATCGTAGTTCTCTGTATCTGAAAACAATCATCATCTGACAGCTATCCCGGCTATGTCTCTGCACAACTCTAGCTTGTCTCGATCACCGTTCCTTTGTTGACATGTCGGTTGTGTCTCTGCACAACACACTTCACTGCATCTCTGTATAGTATTCTCCTGCTATGTCTCTGCATAGTACAATCCACTGTGTCTCTGCACAGTTTTGCTGCCATGTTTCTTCACCCATTTGTTCCTCAGTGCCTTCTTGCCTTTGGGAAACTCTCTAGCTCCCCCACATCAGTAAGCAGAATATATTCAGATCCCGGATATCTGGTTGATGGAATCCTGCCTCGCTCAGATCTTCTTGTCTGAGGTCCAATGGTTTCAGGAGGTCTATCATCATCCATCTCTGTGAATGATCTTGTAGCTTCTAGTGGAGTGGGTTGCGGCTCCCCCTGCTCAACATTTTCTTCTGTAATCTCTGATGGAACAGACTGTGTCCCCCTTACTCAACATCTTTATCTGCCTCATCTGGTTCTGCTTCTGGAATTTCCTCGTGCACCATATATGTGGCCAATTGTGCTGGTGCTGGGTCTGGATTTCTGTTGGCACTGGTATTGGAAGACATTCTGGGCATTTCAATGTCTTCAATTGTTCGGTCTTCAAGAAACTCTACTTCGTGGCTTCTGATGACCATCTTTTCCTTCGGATCTCATAGTCTGTATCCAAATTCTTCATCTCCATGGCCTAGAAATATACATGGAGTTGTCCTTGCATCGAGCTTCTCCCTGAGCTCATTGGATACATGTACAACGTCTAAACAACCGAATACTCTAGGGTGAGTGTATGAGGGATTCTTACCAGACCACGATTTCTCCGGAATCTCCAAGTTATAGGGGTGTTCACGGGTCGGGTCGGGTCGGGTTTTTTGAAATTTTGTAAGACCTGATCGGGTCGGGTCATGCGAAGTTCGGGTCGTGGGTCGGGTCACGGGAAGGCGAAACCCGATCGGGTTCGGGTCGGGTCGGGTCGTCGGGTCGACATATATTTTTTTAAATTAATTAATTATTTTCAAATACAAATATGTAATATTTTATGTCTAAAATATTATCATAAATTTAAAGTTTTAATACAACAAAATAATAAACAATTGAAATAAAAGTAAAATTTTTGAAAATAATAATATTAATAACTTTTAAGTAGTTGTCTGTATGTGGTATAAACTATGATAACCTGTTTAAGGCTCTAAGTATATGCTATTTGTTGAAATTTTTTTTTATAAATGCAGGCCTCTCAGAAATGCAATCGAAGAAAACTTACATGAGCCTCTTTCTGTTGAGTTTTTCTAAGGTCCCAAGATCAAATCAAGACATGAAATCATGCGTGAATACACCAACGAAGATAGCGGAATACTTACATTGATCGGTTATGTCGATTTGAAGATGAATCATGCCCAAAAACGCACTGCCTTTGTAAGCCCACTGCAGCAGTCCATGCTCACTGTCTTGGCAGTTTCGGGTCTCAAAACGAAGCTCCAAACTCCATCGGATGAGTCCCGCCTCATGGTTGAACCTCCCTACCACCTTCGCAAGACTTGAAAGTGTGCTAGCACTTGATTTCTCACCATGAGAAACCACTCTTGCTTCCCTTATTCACGCCCAAACTGGTTCAAAACCAGTGAAGAATGGCCACCATTGCCGTGAGAGGAAGAGAGAATTTGAGAGAGATAAAATTGTGTATTAAGTTCTAAAATGATTTACCAAAAATCAATTTATATTTATGCCATAATTTTCATTAAATTAATAATAAAATTATGACACATAACATGCAATGGCTTAGAGTGTCAAACACTCAAACTCCATGCAATGACATTGAGTGCAATGTACACAATCTACATGCAAAGCATTAGAATGACATGTGTCATGTGGGCCCCACATGTTTCCAAATGAAAGTGGGCCCACGTGCACTCACGCGTTCGGGTTCGATATTTCCGAAATACCGAGCTTATGTCGCGACGTTAATTCAATCGAATTTAAATAAATAATTGCGCCTGGCGAAATTATTATTTACGTCGCTAACGAATTAATTCTAAATTAACTCGTTTGCCCGAATTAAAATCTGATTTTAATTCCGCGTCGAAATCTAATTTCGTCTAATTATATCGAATATATTAATACATCGATTAATTCCGAATTAATCGTTCTCTCTCTTTAGACGACATTTTATCCCAGATAAAATATCTCCGTTATTAATCCTAGATTATTTTCTCTCTCTTCTGTATAATCCCAGATTATTCAAGAGTGCGAGTTGTGCATCATCGGTGGATTATCGGGAAGCGACCCATGAGATCCCCGGATAATCTGGCAGTAAATACGGTCGTCGGAGTATCCGAATCACGTACGTACCAAGTACTACGTTCTACCGATTTACGAGACAAGGTCGACTCCTAGCAAAGCACCAAGTCTATCTAATTCTCCGGACATATCCATTTAAGAATATTAAGATCTGTATCAAGCGTAGTATACTAATGTATTGTGCATATCGGCCCAGTATCGGATAATCACGTGCTAGGGCTGGGGCTGGATAAGTGTCTGCCCCGTCCGAAACACATATCGGATGTCTGGTAACTAGTCTCTATAATCGGATATTCATGACCTGGTCATAATATCACGATTGGATGCGCATCTCTTAAGAGCACTAATATCGTATCCTGCGTGACATCATCTCCACTATGACTGGAGTGATACTTCCGTCTTGACATCACATCCATACACTACGATTCTCATATATACCCGGCATTGGCGTACACAGAACTAGTTACAGTCCTAGACGACCTCAACTAAAGTATATCGATTGTCGTAAGCATTAGCGATGTAAGTCTCAGGTTAAGACTATACACACCTACCTTGATTTCGGCCTCCCATAGACACATATTCATAATACCAATGGGATTCCGAGGGGTCTATCCAGAGCGAAGCTGTTTCCCGTACCATCGGTGAAACACGACCTCCTATCGCACTTGCATAAGTATCCAACACTTATATATATGAGAACTATGCCGTTGTGCCCTCACAACGCACACAAGTGCAATACTAGCCTATTCCGCATTATCGATGTCCAGTCTCGATAATACTACGGCTAGGGATATTTAATGATTAATCCTTCGTGGACTGATACTGTCTCATATCATCTCAATCCAGGAACTAATCATAGGGACCTCTCTTCATTTATATATCTATGGTGATCTAATCACAAATGATGAGAGTGCAATTTCCTTATTACATAGTTAATTTGCTACAACAACACAATGATCTGTGCAAATAGTGACGCTATGGGTCATATTATCCAACACTTTCTGCCGTTTACACTTTACGATTATTTAATTATACTTATTATTTAATTATTTTATGTCTCAAAAACTATCAATTTGTTAATTAATTATTTAATTATTAAGCAATTAGTAAATGCATACAAATAATAATAAATTTTTTAGAAAAATAATATAAATATATAGGGTCGGGTCGGGTCGGGTTTTAGTATCAAACCCGTTGTCCAACCCGAAAATTTCGGGTCGGGTTGAAAATTTGTAATTTTTTTTAAGACCCGCGCGGGTCGGGTCGGATCATGTCGGGTCGGGTCGCAGGTTGACCCGACCCTATGAACACCCCTACCAAGTTCAATGGTTCAGATGGTGATCTGTTTATCAGGTAACAGGCAGCACGAACAGCTTCTCCCCATAATGGCTTTGGCAGCTTAGCCATACTGATCATTCCTCTGACTTTCTCCATAATGGTGCAGTTCATTCTCGCAGCGACACCATTATGTTGTGGTGTGTATGGAACAGTTCTCTCATGTCGAATCTCGTGTCTCCAGCAGTAGGCTTCGAACTCTCTGGAACTGTACTCGCCTCCATCGTCTGTGCTAAGGCATTTCAGCTTCTTCCATGTTTCATGCTCTACCGTGGCGTGGAACAACTTGAACTGATCTAGGACCTGATCCTTCGTCTTGAGGAAATACACCCAGATTTTCCGAGAAGCATCATCAATGAAAGTCAGAAAATACTTGTTACCGCCCAATGAATCAACCTCCAAGGGACCACAAACATCAGAGTGCACCAGACTGAACAACTTTGATCTTCTCTCTGAAGAGAAATCAAATGAGACTCTGCGTTGCTTACCAATCAAGTAGTGGTTGCAAGGACCTCGTGTAGCATCCTTGGTAAACTCCTTCTTGTTCAGGGTAGACAACCATCTCCCACTCATGTGTCCGAGTCTCCGATTCCACAGATTTTGAGAAGCCTCTTTTTCAGCTACTTTGAGGCTGTCTGCACAAATCTTCACATGAGTCTTGTATAGTGTGCCGCAAGCATGTCCTCGGGCGACAACCATGACACCTTTTGTCATTCTCCATGTGCCATTTCTGAAGTGATTGTCATAGCCCTGTTTGTCAAGAGCTATCCCCGAGAGTACATTCAGCCGAAGTTCTGGAACATGCAAGACATCTTTCAAGGTCAATGTACACTCGAAATTTGTCCACAACTGAATATCACTCATTCCTACTATCCCAGAGGAACTGATATTTCCCATCTTCACTGCTCCAAAGTCTCATGCTTGTATGTTGTGAAGAAATCCATGTGAGGAGTGACGTGGTATGATGCTGCAGTATCTACCACCCACTCAACATCTTGGGTTGCGTTGTGAAGGCACGTCTCTTCCTGCATGGAGCATATTGCTACATCTGCTTGGACAACGACCAGTGTCTCTCCTTCGTCATTCTTCGGCTGGTGATTGTCTTCTCTCTGCTCTCGTTGCAATTTTCATCAATTCTTCTTTAGGTGGCCTACAATGCCACAATGGTAGCACTTATAGGTAGGCTTCCTTCCATATGAGGATCTACCCCTGGTTGTGCTTCTGACTCTCTCTCCGTCTCTTCATTGATGTCTTCCTCGAGTCTCTGTGACGAAGGCTTCTGTCTGTTCTGAGCCAACATCTTTTCTCATGGACTCCTCATTCGACATGGCATCTTTTACCATAGGCATGGTAACTTTACCTCATGGAGCAGAATTGCTGAGAGTAACCACCAATGTCTCCCAGCTATCAGGAAGGGAATTGAGTAGTAATAGGGCTTGTACTTCATCTCCCAGCTGCATGTCTACTACAGACAACTGGTTCACCAGGCTCTGAAACTCGTTGGTGTGTTCCGCAACGGAAGTTCCACTCCGTAGCTTCAGGTTCACCAAACGCCTCATTAACATGGCTTTATTCCGAGCAGTCTTGGCCTGGAACATGTCTTCCAGCTTTATCCACATCCCGTAAGCATCTGAATCTTGTGCTACGTGGTGGAAGACACTGTGACCGATCCACTGCCTAATCTGACCCAAAGTTCTGTTGTTGAGTTTATTCCAGTCATACTCCTTAACAGACTCTGCTTTCACTCCCTTCAACTCGATGACATCAAAAAAATCTTTACAATGCAAGAAATCTATCATTCGAGGTCTCCAGATGGAGTAATTAGTTGCAGCTAGTTTAATCATTGTACCAGAAAACGAATCTCCAATTTCCATTTTAAGTTTTAAAGTTTAAAATGTAAATACAATAAAATTGGGGCTGAATTTCAAAAATCTGAGGTCACCGTTGCATCCGGAACGGTCGAAAATGGTGGAATAGACACTTCGTTGGTCTAAATCCGACATATGGGCTGATTTGTAAATTCCTAAAAGTTCTGGGGTAAAATTGTAAATTTCAAAACTTCAGGGGGCTAAATGAAATTTACCAGGATGCTGACGTGGCGGTGCTGACGTGGCAGTGTGGGACCGGTTGTTGATGTGGCGCTAACATGTCAGACTCCTTGCTGACGTGTCTGATGACGTGTCGCTGACGTGGCGGACACGTGACGCTGACGTGGCAGACTCCTACTGACGTGGTGGATGATGTGGCGCTGACGTGGCGGATGACTTAGCGCTGACTGTGCTGACGTGGCAGACACGTCAGCGTCTTCAACCTTCAGCCACACGCGCAACGCGTGCTGCGAGTCTCGGCGCGTAGGAAGTCTCTGTCTGGCGCGTGCGCCGTGCTCGTCTCGACGTGAACTAGCTGATGGTATGCTCAAAGTTGATTTTTGAAAACTTTGCCGGAACCGAATTTTCCGAACCGAGCTCCGTTCTTCTGTTTTTCGACCCCAAAGAAGAACCAAAGCTTTGATACCACTTGTTGTGATTCACCGATCACTTTAGAGTGTATTTGAAGAAAAACCGAATTGTATTTCTATTACTACAAGAATATATTACACAAGTTTACAACTAGAAACTTAACAAAAAACTTCACACACTCTCAAGCTCTCTACTTGGAGCTTACACACACTTTGGGATGATAACAATGGTTTTCAGTGCTTCAATTTATAGTGCCCAAACCGCGTGAACAGTGCCACACGGTTTGGCACTTGTTGCCAGCTTCACACTTCCAGCTTTCATCCTGTTGGCTTGCTTGCTGACTTGCTGGCTTCCACTTGCTTTCGGTGGAAATGTAAGCAAACAGTGAGATTGTTGTCTTCAACCTCAACATAAATATCAGTTAATTACTTCGTGCATCCCATTTTCATATATTTTACTTGATTATTTGGCTTTTAAAAACCTAAAAATTATTTTTATTATAATTTTTATATCTTCAAAAGTATAATTTTAATTTATTTACAAAAAAAAAAAATGGGCTCATAGGCCAAACACGTATAGCTCGTTTGCCGCTCACACCTTTGTGGGTGGGAGTGTGTATGTGAAATTATATTTTCATTTTTATAGTTATATTGAGTGTATGTGAGATTTGCGATCTTAATATTTCACAACAACCACCATCCACGACGGCTTATTATACTCAAATAAAATGACTTCATGGTTCCTATATTTTTTTGGTAACAAGTCTCCCTAAATTGTCTCGCTAATTAGTAACGATGATTACTGTTGACGATTGATTTTCGTTTCAGGGGCAAATCGATAAAATTACTCCTCGAACAACCTTCTCTCAATCATGAATTTGTTTCGTTTGTGGACCAAATACAAACTTAGCAAAAGAGGAGAAAATACAGACAAAACAAAATGTTTAACATGGTTCGGTGGAATGGATCTCACATACATCCACGGGCACAAAGAAAATGAAGTTTTTTTATAACATGGTCGGGTTGGACCAACCTCTCTACACAAGTGCTCGACTTTGACCGACCTACCATTGTTATGTCTTACAACATTTTTGCTCTCTTTTCTTACGAGTAGTGTCTGAGTACCATTTGCTAACCTCTTCCAATGAACTCTCAAATCCTTTATATACTAGGGCAAATTACACCGTTACACTGTCTCCGTGACGTCAGCCACGTGAATCTGCTATCAATGTCAAGGCTCTCTGTCCCACCTGCTCTGCTAACAGTAACCCTACGGCCTGACATATCAGCCCTCTGACGCCTATATCCCATTAAATCATGCTACTATTGGCCACTGTCACACGTTAGAGGTGTTCATAGGGTCGGGTCAACCCGCGACCCGACTCGACGTGACCCGACTCGCGCAGGTTTAAAAAAAAAATTCACCCGACCCAAAATTTTCGGGTTGGGCAACAGGTTTGATACTAAAACCCGACATTATAATATTTTTATTATTTTTTTCTAAAAATTTTATTATTTTTTAAAATTTGTACTATTATGTCATTTATTTATTACTTTTGTTGTATTAAAACTTTATATATATGATAATTTTCGGGACATAAAATAATTAATATTTATATTTCAAAATAATTAATTCATTAAAAAAATTATTTTTTTTGGCCGACCCGACAACCCGACCCTGCCCCGGACCCGATCAAGTTTCACCTCCGCTTGACCAGACCCGATCGGGTCTCACAAAATTTTAAAAAAACTCGACCCAACTCGACCCGTAAACACCACTGTCACACGTTATCTAGTGTCAGAAGATTAACTAGCCATCTGCTCCCATCACATCAGATCTTTTAGAGAATGCGAGCCCCTATGCCATATTCCAACTACCCAACCATGATCATGTGATTAAAAGCCAACACTCCGACCAACTCTATCGGGTCGGAAATCAAGAGTGACGATTGCCGAGCGATCAGGTCGGTACAATACCGAGAAATTAACTATCTGAACTGCCCTGAACATCTTCACTTATCGGGTCGGATGACATATATGAACAGACCCGACCCCATCGCTAGGCGGGACACACCTTCTTCCCGAGCTTCGACTCTCAGAACTTCGGAAACGGAAATCTTTTTTATATCTTTCTTACCTTACTGAGATCCTGGTGTCCAAAAATCACTATCAACAATTACAAAATCATATTTATATGGATTTCATATTTAATTTTGAGTTAATTTTTAAGCCTCCGATCAATTGTGGAATAACAGCTCGCATCTAACGATGTAGATCGATGCAATTATATAATCACTGTGGACACCCCATGTTTACGTGTGCGCCTATTTACTCCATACACATACTCCCCACGTGGGACCTTCTTTAATTCACTTCCATTCGACTCGTTTTCAATCACGAATCAGAAATCAGAATCATCGATAAGTCGGTTGATATTAAGGTTCACAAATGGATCCAAGTCATATTATAATTCAACTAAATCCAGATTTAAAAAACATAATAAAAATATTAATTTAAAATTTAAGAAACTAAATTTTTTCCATCACTAAAAACATTAATAAATATTACTTAATTTTTTTTTTTTAAAAAATTTCCAAATCCGAATACGACACTGTAATTAACTATCATTGCCTCATCGTTTCCAAGGCTTTCGATAAGATCAGCCTTGGCATAAGGCCACGTATAAAAGCAGACACGTAATACGTGGCCGACATGGAGTAATGTCGAAAAATGAAACGTGTCATGAGTCTATTAACTAAGCCACCGCCATGCAAATGTAGCAAAAGCTTTATGAATATTGGCTCTCCCACGCTCTCTATAAAACCACTTTCAGGTTTTGTCAGAACCATTATCATAACAGCCACTAAGTTCTTTTTCTTCTCTGTCCAAATTAAAATCTGTGTTTCTATATATATATAATGGAGTCCCAAATGGCACGTCCTCATGGCCAGAACCAGGAACAAGAACCCCACGTTGTTGGGCAACAAACGGGTAAGTTTTGAATCATCACTCTGTGTCTGTGGCCTAGTCAGAATAAAATTTAATATTATTTATTAATATTTGTAAGAAAGTTTTACTTGATTCTTTTGTTGTAAATGATCATTGATGATGTTGTTTGGTTTGATTCGTTGCAGAAGGTGAAGGTGAAGATGAGCGTCACCATGATATGAGATCGGTTTTGAAGAAGGTGAAAGCAAAGGCAAAGAAGATAAAGGACACATTTACAAAACATGACCAAAGCCACGACCATGATCTTGATGAGGAAGAGAAGGTTGATGACCCTGAAAATCATGGTTCCCCAAGTATGTTTCCCTAATTTTGTGTCTCAGTTTGCGTGGTATAATTAACCAATCATGTTAAATATAATCATCGTTCATTTAGTTGACAAGATGTTATTGAATTGGAATTGTTATATGAGCTAATTTGATATTGTGCTAAATAATATTGACTACTCAATTTACTAGTCACAAGTAATTAACAAATCTAGGACGGTCTCCTTGATAGTGTAGGATTTGAATCTAGAAAATAGTATGCTTAATATATTTAAGTATAGAATGGGTGGTTTTGGCGGCAGATTTCCAACGATTAAAAAAATAAATAGGGATGGTTCTGATCGGAATTTATGATTTAGAGTGTGATCTCCTCTAAAATTCAATGATTTTTCTTTCTAACTTGAAAACTGATAAGAAGAGATGTGATTTGGATTAGCAACTTCTAGTCTGTTCCCATCGATTGATAAATAAAATTCAAAATTTTAGGTTACACACTAAAGTTATTTTAAATGTTTTGAATTTTAAGTAATTTTAAAGTTGAATTATGATTCTCATTTGAATTTCTTCTCCTTTTTTTCCTTATTATTTTTTGGGTCAAATTTCACAGTACATGAAGCTGAAGCCATTAAAAGTGAAACAGTGGAACCTTCAGAACAATCAGGGTTCAGTGATGGAAGATCAAATTCCATGGACGTTGATCCACTGCCTCCGGCGCGAACCGCGAACCCTGGAGATGCAAGCCATGTCCATGAGCAAGAGGAAAGAATGGATGATCCAAAGGTTAATTTTGGGTCGACTCAGATCATGGGTGAAGCTCCTAAGTCACCACAAAAAGATACCAGTACTGAGAGTCATCACAGCAGCAGAGACCATGATCCGACAAAAAGATTTGTTCCTGGTCAAGAGGAACATCCTGGGAAGCCAAAAGTCAACTTGGAAATACCAGGAGGAGGCTTGGTTGAGGTTCCTGGTGCCCCAAAGGACACTCCTGGTGATTACAGTTCTCCATCAAATTATCAAAGCAAAGTGACCGACCCAACTGGCAAAGGTAACTATATATGTTCATGAAAAAAGGCTATTAGGTAGGTTTGGGAATTTTTCCCTTCCCATCCAAGGGCTGCTCTGAGTTTTATAGGGTTAACGTAAAAAAATTATATAAGAAACTAAAAATTTAAATAATGTCCTGAATTTTAGCGGTGTAGGATGGGATGGAAATGATTTTTGGTCCCAAATAAAAAACAGGACAGGACCAAATATTTTTTGTTCCCGTTATATCAACGGGATAGGAGATTGCCATCCCTAGTTACAGGTATTTACTTTTGGTGGTGAAGCTGAAATTTTGATCTTTACTTTTGGTGATGAAGCTGAAATTTTGATCTGAGTTGTGTTGAAAATGTTACAGGTGGTCAAGAAGCAAGTGTCAGCCCAGTTCTTCCTTCTTTCGACAAGATGAGTATCTATGATGAATCGAAACCAAAATCAGGACAGGAACAGAACTGGCCAACCGGAGCTGAAGAATCTTTGGATGGCCCAATAACACAGGAACACACTCGTGACAATACTGCTGTTACTGAAGATAATGCTGCTGATGATAGGCAGTCGAATCGGAGTAGCTACACACAGAAAATCTTATCAGCCACTGGGATTGCTGATAAAGCAAACTCTGCTAAGAATGTTGTAGCTTCGAAGCTTGGCTATGGCGATCAAGGTGACAGAGGAGGAGAGCAGGAAGTGAATACGGAAGGGGACAAGAGCAAGAGCTCTATGCCAAGTATGTTTCTGAATGGCCTCTTTACACATCTTTGTTGTTCCACTTTTAATACATGGATCTTTTAATTTTGTATTTAGATTTTAGAGGGAACGAATGTTCTGTGCAGGGGATATTTGGAGCCTTAGCTGTTCTGTTTTGAGATGTCGAATGTTTTCAATTCTGAATAAAATTGAGACGTTTATACAATACAATACATAATTATCGCTTAGTCCGCCTAAATTGAGGACGGCGCTAGTTGTGTGTGTCAGTCTATAGTCTATGTTGATTTGGAGGATGGTTCTGATCGGGATACAGGATTTGGAGTGCGATTTTATTGTCTTCTAAAAAATTCAATGATTTTTCGCTGTAATTTAAAAATTGATACGAATCCATAATTTAGACTCTCTAGATTAGGTTACACTTTAAAGTTATTTCAAATGTTCTGAATTTTAAGTTTTTAACATAAAATTGTGGTTCTCAATTGAATTTCTTTTTTGCTTTTTCTTTTTTTGTGTCAAATTTTACAGGACATGAAGCTGAAGCAATTAAGAGTGTTGGGACAGTGGAACCTTCAGGACAATCAGGGTTCAATGATGGAAGATCAACGTCCATGGACGTTGATCCACTGCCTCCGGCGCTAACCGCGAATCCTGGAGATGCCAGCCATGTCCATGAGCAAGAGGAAAGAATGGATCAGCCAAAGGTTAATTCTGGGTTTGCACAGGTCATGGATGAAGCTCCTAAGGCACCACAAAACACGCCTGTATTTGATACTAGTGCAGAGGAACATCCTGGGCAGCCAAAAGTCAATTTGCAAAAACCAGGAGGCGGCCTGGTTGAGGATCCTGATGCCTCAAGGGACACTCCTGGTGATTACAGTACTCCATCAAATTATCAAAGCAAAGTGACCGACCCAAGTGGCAAAGGTAACTATGTATGTTCATGAAAATGGTTAATAGTTAGGTTTGGGAATTTTTCCCTCTTAAATTTTATAGGGTATTAGGGTTTTAAAAAAGGTAATATTATAGACTAAAAATTTAAACTTGGAAGTCACATCCGACCGCCGTGTTGTTTTAAATTGGAGCCACATCCGGTCCTGCCCCGTTCCAATGGGATCTGTCTCGAATGGATGGGATCTAGGATGTATTGTTTTGTCACAATTTGAAACCAAAAGGGACAGGATGGGATAAATTTTTGTTCCGAAAATTTTATCGGAATAAGATTTTAATGGGGTGCATGATAAGATCGAAATGATTTTTTTGTCCCAAATAAATAAATGGATAAGACCGGATATTTTTTGTTCTCAACGGACTGGAGATTGTTATCTCCAGTTACAGGTATTTGTTTTTGGTTATGAAGCTGAAATTTTGATTCGAGTTGTTTCTAAAATGTTATTAAGTGGTCAAGAACCAAATAAATAACGGGACAGAAGATTGCCATCCCCATTAAAGGTATTTACTTTTGGTCATGAAGCTGAATTTTTGATTGATTTGTGTTTAAAATGTTACAGGTCGTCAAGAAGCAATAATTAGCCCAGTACTTCATTCTTTCGACAAGATGAGTATCTATGATGAATCGAAACCAAAATCAAGACAGGAACAGAACTGGCCTACCGGAACCGAAGAATCTTTTGATGGCACAACACAGGAACACACACATGACAATACCGCTGTCACCGAAGAAACTTTTGATAGCACAAGTAATCGAGAACACCCACAAGATAAAGCTGATGATAGGCAGTTGAATCAGAGTAGCTACACTGAGAAAATCTCCTCAGTCACATCTGGGATTGCTGATAAAGCAATCTCTGCGGAGAATGATGTGGGTTCGAAGGTTGGATATGGCGAGCAAGGTGACAGAGGAGGAGGGCAGGAAGTGAATGCGGCAGGGGACAAGAGCAAGAGCTCTATGCCAGAAACAGCTGCTGATCATGGAAAGAAGATTGATGATGTTGCTGCAACTGAGAGCTTGACTCATACTGGGACGGGCAGTGAAAAGGAACACGACGTTAGAGGGAAAGACAGAGCAGTTTATGTGAAGAACTATTTTGCAGAGAAATTGAAGCCTGGAGAAGACGACAAGGCACTCTCCGAGGTTATATCTGAGGCTTTGCACAAGAAGACAACGGAGAAAGAGGACAAGTTGGCGCCATCCAGGCCAGTGACTGAAGTGATCTCAGATGCTTTGCATAATCGGAATGAAGAACCAAATGAGGCAACCGATAGGCCAATGGGAAAAGTGACAGAATCTGCGGAGGTAGCGAGGAGATTGGACAACACGGAGCTTGATCCTCCTAAAGAGGGGACGAATGCCGGCTTTGTGAATAAGATCAAGGGTGCAGTTGGTTCCTGGTTCGGTGGAAAAGGAGAGGAGACACATGAGGGGTCTCAGCAATCTTTAAATGCCCCCATTGGTGAGTGATTCTCAATTCAAACACACAAAATTTTTCTCATAATATGCCTGCAGATTGATGCCAACTAGTTGTTTTGGCTTTTCAGGTTCAGCTTCTGATGACTCGGGGAACAATAACAACAACATTACTGAGGAGCGGAGGCTTCAGGAGTCAGGAAACTGACTTCAATCCCTTCTTCCAAAGCCTGGTTTTGTTGCATTTAAAGTTGTTTTTGATGTAATGTAATGCTTTTGGATTGTTGCAGTACTTTCATAGTATTTTTGTACCTTTAAATGTGTATCCAAGAGGGTCGTCGTATCCTGTGCACAAGTCTCTCTTGTAACTCCTGCTACAAACAGAATCTGAGAGGATTTGATTTTTTTTTTTATATTTTATTTTATATAATAATGGATGTATGGTTTTACACAGTTCTTTAATCAATGTATCTTGATCTGCTTTTATTCCATGCCCCCTTCATTCTACTTACAAACTAATTGATATCCTTTTATGTTAGTTTTATAAATTGCCCATTTGAAAAAGCATAAAGGACAAAAATATAATTTATTTTTTTAAAACACATAATCGTATAATATATTATATTTGTGTAAAATTTCTTACATGGAACAAGAGGTTTAGGCAAACTTGTTCTTGGAACTTGGAACAGGGAACAACAAACTATGTTTTGTTTCTATGATTTCATGATTTCTTTCAACATTGACTTCATCCTTGTGATGATAAAAAGATAACAAGGCAGTAAAATGACAATAATCTAAACACCTAAATAAGGTATTTAGGATATTTCCTAAATACCCTAGTAGTGTTTGAATGCCAATATCTGCCCTCGGTCCGTTCAGTAAATGGTATAAAAAATCATCTTTTTATCCTCTTATGATGTACAAGGTCCTCATCCTTACGAGACTTTTTCCATACCTAATGACTAACATTGTGTTTGTATCCCAAATGGGTATGATATAAGACCTTTATTTAATATTATCATTAATCATATTTAATTTGTAAGTGGCGGGATTCCCCTCCCCGTTGAGGTTTCTGCTCTTATCTCTCGTGACGTATGTGGTTTTATTTTCTATTGTTTTTGCTAATGGGATCATCTGCAGGGGCTCTCCCTACATTACTAGATCTTGTGACTGTTCGATTACTCTTTTAGTTAGTCTGTTTTTTTATTTCCCATGAAATGGTCGGAAGTCGATACTCTTTCCTTAATCAGAATGGTCGGAAGTCGATACTCTTTTCTTAATCAAGTCTCCCATTCAATTTGCTGTTTAAAATTTTAACTATGATTGTACCTCCATTTTTACAGCTTTCTAGGCTAGGCCTTTATTCCTTTTTATTGTATCTTTCAGATTTGGTTAACATAAAATATAACTGAATCTTAAGTATCAATTTAATTGGACTTAAATTTATGCTCGGATACTCCACATATGAATAAGGTCATTCATTAAAAAAATGTTTAATTTGCGAACAAACTACAGCAAAGCCAACAATAGATAAATTCATATGCAATCATACAAACTTTTAAAACAATTAAAATCATATGCAACCATAAAAACTTTTTAAAACAATGTATATATGAATCTAGCTAGCCCATACTCCATAGCATATAGAAATTCTGAGAAAAATATTATTGAAATCTCACATCTCTCACCACCAATCAAGACTCACAAGCACAGTGATGTTGTGGCACTAATTTTTTTTAATTTTTGTATATAATTAATTAATGAAAAATAGTAGCAAATTAATAAGGTGCCATTGCAGGAGCTGACAATTGAGCAGCCACATATCCCATAGACTGGATTGGTCCAGGTGCCACTAAGCCAGAGCTTTTGATCTCAGACATCTTCCTTCTTGCATCTTTTCCTTGCCCTTCACATAATTTAGGAAGAAACACACCTGAAAAAGGAAGAATTCATGTTATATTCTAATTAATTGATGATATCTTATCACCTATATAATGATGATACCAAAGAATTATTCCTGAAACAAAATTGATATAAAAAAAAAAAAACATATATATTTTTTTGAATCGTTGGAAATCTTGCCGCCAAACCATCCCTCTCGGGCTTAAACGAAGCAGGTAAAACCTCCGGTTGTCCCGACCTTTTACAAGAAACGCACTACCTGGACCTCAATATTCTCTACCAAACCGTGCATTTTTGTTACCTTCACCGGCGGCGAGGTTGAAATAGAGATCAACGACGTTGGGGCAATTGTTGTAACAAGGAGAAGAACATAACTTTTGAGTGAAGCTAGACTCGAGGAGGGAATCCGATGAGATACCGAGAGATTTTCTATCAAGGCCACATGATTTGATGCAATGATCAGTTTCAATCCAGTCCCTTAATTTTTCTGCCTCGATTTCAGAAGTTTTGCAAGTGTATGATTCTTGTCCACTCCTCTTGACTTGCTTCTCTAACACACATCGCTTTCCTGAGGCTGATACCGCAAATGCACATGCATCTTGCCCAAGGCTCTCACATGTTATTTCTCCTGAAAATAACACCATCATCATGTTAATTTAATTAGTTTCTAGAAGGGAAATTATCATTTTTTCCATCCGAAAATTGACGAAAGTTCACTTAAACACAAAAACTTTTAATTAGTGTTGATTTTAATAGGAAGATGTTACTTGTATATTAAATTTTATCTGAATATTTTAGGGAAATTATCATTTTTTTAGAATTAATTTTTGAAAATAGACACACTTTATTTGCAAGATTTTAGTGGAAAAGTGATAATTAGTATGCAAGTGCTAATATAACTAATAATTAATACTAATTAATTTTTCCACGGCTTATTAATATTTTTTATAATGGGCATAATTACTCACTATTCACTTGAGTGGAGTTAGGTTTAGAAGAGATAATGAAATAATGAAATATTCCAATATATTGTCGATGAAAAAGAATGATTTTTTTTTTTTCAATTTTTTGGAGCCATTTGTTAAATGATTAAAAAAAACACTTTTCTTTATATTAGAGGACAGAAAAATCACCGATAATTGTTTAATAATAGAAAAAAAGAGTTTCATCCTTTATGTTTTTGAAAACGATTAATCTTTGTATGCAAGAGAACAAAACTAAAAATATTAAAAAAATAATAATAAGTATAAATTAGTTATGAAAACATTTATCTCCAAGAGTATAGTTGAGTCGAGTTAGTTTTCAAGTATCTTAATGAAATTTATCACCCAATTTCAAAATTTGTGAGGTAAAATGTTAAAATAATATTAGTATTTATGCATTTCAAAATGAAAAAAATAATTATGAAAACATTTGAAATGGGTGACAATGATTTGGCATCAATAGTAGAACAAAATTAATTTAAACATTTATTAGTTGTGGCATTGGGTATATATGACCTATGAACAAAGAGTTATGAACTTTAATTAGAGAAAAATGATGATGATGAATTAATTTTTTATTCTTTAATTTAATTTGTTTCACTTACCAAGAGTGCCTTGAATGCAGATGGCAATAGCAAGAGCCAAGATAGGCAATATCTTGAAGCAAGAATTAGAAGCCATGGCAATGGTGGCAAATTAAACTGGCTGAAGCTAAATGTGTGATATATATAATAAGTAGCTTCACTTACAAATTACAATGGAATGAATGTGTTGTGAAGATTCATGGGTCAGTGATGGCCATTTATATACTTTAGCTATATAGCCATTTTTTGAAAATGCTATTTGTGCCTAATGACAAACAATTAAAGGGATAATGACATCGGGTTACCCTCCAAATTGTTATAATGACATTCTAGTCCCTGTAAATTTAGAAATGTCAACTTTAGTCACCGCCGTTAGAAAATATGTAAATAAATAATCTTAATTATTTGTAAGTTTTATGTTTTTGTATTAAAATTATATATTTGTAGTATTTATGGATATTAATAGTATTAAAATTGTTTATTAAGTTTAAGTTTTAAAATGATTGTATTTTTATAAGGGGTAATATAGTATTTTTGTCTGTAAAAATTAGTCAAGAGTTAAATCTAATTGAATTTACTAACAACACTGTAGGGACTACAGCTGACATTTTCAAATTTATAAAAATTAAAATATCATTACGTCAATTTAGAGGTTAATTAAATGTTGTTTTCCCATAATTAAAGCCCTACTTTTTAGTTCAGATTTTAGTGATGGTTTTGGTCTATTATTTTGACCCCACATTCATGTGCTTTCTTTCTTTCTTTCTTTAGTTAGGTTCATTAACTTTGCTCGCAAAAGAAGTTGAAATAGCAGCCGATTACTCATCCGCTATCAATGGCGAATATGACTATTAATTTCTAATTTCGTTTATTTGTTCGATTCAATTCGTATTTAAGAGGAAATGAATTTTGAAAAATTAATTCGTTCAATAAATGAATCAATTCGATTTGATTCATTACATTTTTTTTTGGAAATCGTTGGAAATCTCACCGCCAAACCACTCATTTGGGGCTTAAGCGGAGTAGGTAAAACCCCCGGCTGTCCCAGACTCTTACAAAAAACACACTACATATGAGCCCTACACCACCGAGCCACACCCCTTGAGGATGATTTGATTCATTATGCCAGCCACATAAATTGAATATACTGTATCCATGATTTGTGTAAGCGAAATTATCGTCCGTCCAATATTGTTAAGATAAAAATTTGAAATATATCACATTTCTTAAAATTTTCATATGTCCTCCTTAAGTTATGAAAATTGAACATTTTACATTCAAATTACTGGTTTTTTAATATAAAATGTTCTTTTTCAAAACTAATTTTGAGTGTGAAATGTTAATTATTACTAGTTTTTAGATATAAAATGTCTTACTTTTTTCATTATTTTGATGCACAAAATAAAATTTTCAAAAACTTAATATATTTTCGGACTTTAATTTAACGTCCTTATAGTAGGTAATTTATGTTAGTTAGGATGTGAGTTTAGAGAACGGCTAGAGGGCGGTGATGTTTGGTACAGCACTTCCATTCTCGTTTTGTTAAAAACTTTCAAAAGCTTTTCAATGTAATTTGAGGACAAAAAAGTCATTGTAGATATACTCAAGAGGTTTGAAATATCAAATTCATCGGACCCGATGAGTATAACTAATATATCGAGTTTGATCTATATTGACTCAAAATATATATGTTAGGGTGAATTAAAAAATTACCAACTCAATTCGATATTTTCCTATATAAATAAAAAATTATTTAATTTTAAAATTTGACCCGACTCAAAAATCCACTCCAACTCAGCCCACCTCGAATATCTTTAACAATTTTTTGAATTCAGATTCAGTTTTTATCTTGACCTAATTTGTAAACCTCTACTAATATGAGGTTACTATGGAGATTAAATTGTTAGAAAGTGTACATGATTAAATTAATATGATTTCAAGTCTTCGGTGGAACAATGCTAACTAACTTCTAACAACTAATGACTAATAGTTATAAATGTTTGTGAACCGGTCTTAATTGACTGCCTCGCCATAAAAAACATGACAAATGTCTTCATGTTACTGGTTACATGCTTCTCTCAATTCCTTTGATTTTTCTTATGGTAAATAGACCTGGGCATGGTTCGGTTCGGTTCCGTTTCAAAACCTAACCGAACAATTCGGTTTTACAGTTTCAGAAAGTTGGAATCGTAACATAACCAGTTGCTTTTTGGATTCCGGTTCGGACTTTTATCTTTTAGAGAAAAAAAGGAAAACAAATATGGTTTGGTTCTGATTCCAAACCGAATCGGAACCGGACTAAACCATAAGGTGACAGTTTCAGATTATGTGAAACCGTTTGGAACCGGAACCGTGACTGCGTATAATGGTAAATGACTATGGTATTCCAACATTTGAGAAAATGGGTATAAATTTTTCTAATGTTTTAAAAAAGATATTTGATCCTTTATTTTTTAATAGATTTTATTTATTTTAATAGTTAAATAATTAGTATTGTCCTTTTATATAAAAATACATTATAGGAAAACATATAAAATACACTAAATCATATTTTTTTCCATATAAAATAATAAAATTTATTAACAAATGAAGTCAACATATCTTTTTTGAAACATTAAGAGAGGGGCAAGTGTCATTTTCTTTATTTCTTATATATCATGCAAAAAATTCTAGACAGCAATGAAGACTGTCACATTATCGATGTAACAATTCAATAATATATTATCAAACGTGCTAATATATTTAAAAATTATTAAATAAATGGTAGTTGAATTATACATGTTATTTACTTATTAGTTGGTAGTATCTCGTCACTTATACATCTATTGTATAATTAGGGATGATAATAGGGAGAGTTTGAGATGAGGACCATGATCCCAAACCTGAACCCAAATTATTAAGAAATCCCTTAATCTGTCACAAACTCAAAATTCTCCAAATGGGGATATTCCCCATTAACCTCGAACAGGGACGAGGAATAAATAGGGAATTGTATATATATATTTTTTAAAAATTAAAAATTTAATATGAGACCCGAACCCGACTCCATTATCAAGTCGGGTTCATGAACCCGATCTGATTCAAATTTTTATATGTTTTAGGCCTCAAACCACCCCGATTGGGGCAGATCCCCACGATATCCCGAATCCACAAAGATTTTAATAAAAAAATGTTGATTGCATCAATTGAATTGAACTATTGCCGTTGATATCAGTCATATTCCTTTCTTTTACTGAGCACTCTTTGCAATTTTGAGGAAACTCTTGAGATTGTGATATTAAGTCTTTGTACAAATGGTCTTGTTATCACGTGGTCATTACATGTTTCCAAAAGACTCTAGTCGATGATACTTCCAAGTTCCAATTCACAAAACCTAACTTTGAAACGTACATAAAATTCATTCTTTGATTAATTATGTTAAAATTTAGGGTAAACGCTCTTTTAGTGTTTACGGTTTGAGCTGATTGTCTACTTAGTTTTGTATTTTTGAAAATTATCTAAAAAAATATTTTTATATGATCGCAATTTTATACCGTACGCAAGTGCACGTATCGCTAAAATAATATAGTGACAGAATGTCGGATATCGTACTCATACAGAATTAATATTTCTCTTATTAGTATTACAACTAACTTTACTTAATTAAGACTAAACAATTGATTGAGAAAATAAGTGATTATTCTAAAAATTAATTGAAAGTAAATAAAGACTAATAACAACTTGGAGCTAGACTTTATATGCGAGAAAACCTAGGGTTGTAACTTCACCTAAGCATGTACACGATATGTTTAGATACTGGTCATTCAATTGAGTTGTTGCGAATTATTAACCTAGAACACAAAACTATTTTAAGCCTATTTCGATGATCACGTAGAAATATTCAACTTAAACCAATTAATTATATGTATATTTTAATTAATTTAAACTAAATTCATTAAGATCATGTTCTAATAGTGGCTACGCATGCCCGACATGTATATTTCTATCATATAAGGAAATCCATTCAAAAGACCTAGATCAAACGTTATTATTTCCATGGCTAATCCAAATTCCTTTTGTCGTGATTTTATACCACGCGCAAACGCACTTATCACTCAAATAATATGGTGACAAAATATTGGATATCATACCCATAAATACTTAATATTTCTCTTATTGGTATTAAAACTAATACACTTAACTAAGACTAAATAATTAATTGAGAAAATGAATGATTATTCAAAAATTAACTGAATGTAAATAAAGACTAATAACAACTTGGAGATAGATTTTATATGCGAGAAGAACCTAATGTTGTAATTTTGCCTAAGCATGCACATGATGCATTCAGGCACTTGTCATTCAATTGGGTTGTTACAAATTATTAACCTAGAACACTAAACTATTTACAAGCCTCTTTCGATGGTCATGTAGAACTATTCAACTTAACCCAATTAATTATATGTCTATGTTTATTAATTTAAACCAAATTCATTAAGATCGAGTTCTAATAATGGCTACGCATGCCCAACATGTATATTTATATCATACAAGGAAATCCATTCAAAGAACTATATCATGCACTATTATTCACACGGCTAACCCAAATTATCTCCGTCGAGTTTCTAAGGATTTACCGAGATTATTCTATTGTTGGTCAGACAAATAAAATATGTATCAAATCATAAAGAATAATAAATAATAAATAACAAAACCAAAAGAATAAAAATATACAATTTAATTAATAAATATATGTTTAAGATCCGTTACAACCCTAGAGTAATAATTTAGTTACTCGTGATAATCAATAAAAACATGCGAATTATAATTACAAAACAAGAATTCATAAATATAAAGCTAAAGAGAAAAGAGAAGAAATAACTATCGTTTGTAGTCTTCGTCTTCAAATTCCAGCACCAATTAAATCACTCGTCATTGTCTTACTCTAGGCATTCTTCTATATTATGGGACTCCAAAATTATGTTATGAGACTTGATTTTAGATTTTAGGATGAACTTATGCTTATATGGAGGTCGTGAGGGTCTTTCCTCATTAAAAATCAAATTCGGGACGAATTACAGGACGAATTTCGCGTTGCGATGCATCGGCGCATCGCGACGTGCCACCATGTGTTATGAGGGTCTTTCCTCATTAAAATAAAATTCTGGATGAATTTTGTTCTGTCGCGCTTCGCGACACCCTTCCAGCATCGAGACATGCGTTTTGACTCTGAAAAATGGCCCAAATCAGCTCCAATTTTTTCGTTTCATCCCTCGTTGAGTCCGGGTAAACTGTTATATGATTTTTACCTGAAAATACACACAAACAATTCAAAGCACTCATACAACTCGAAATACACATAAAATATTAAGATAAACGGGCAGTAAATATTTATATATTATCGCTCATCATTATATCTATGTTTCCATTAAAATCTATTTAATTATCATATATTTTTCATTTATTGTATGCCAATTTTGTTAAATATAGATATTTATGAATATATATGGATTGATTGGATAATTGACTTACATTATAGGGATTGAAAGAATATTTATTCTTTAACAATCAAGAGAGGATCGCAGGTCCGATTTTAGAAACCCTTGAGGTACAATTTACGAAGAACAACTATTATTTCCCAAATTTTTTCATATACACACACAGACAGACACATATATATATATATATATTATATATATATATATATATATATATCACATTAAAATTATAACAGAGAGAGAATTGTAAATACATAAAACCCCAATTTTTTTTTTCAAATTATCGTTTTAACTTCGGAGATGTATGATAAGACATTTGGAATTAAAATTTGAAACAAATTAGAAACTTAAGTATTATTCTCATAAAATTTATTTAAATTAGGATGATATTATAGGTAGAATATTCACTGATCGAGAAAAATTTATATGAGGCGGAATCAATACATTCATCTAATGAATATATGACATGTGTTAATCATGTCATATTCTCTATTTATTATTATTGATTAATTTTAAATTATATATATATATATATATATATTAATAAATAGACAATTCCATCTCCTTATAATCATGTCTTGCCCATTAAACGTGTTCGGCGAGCCGATAAAATTGAACACGACATTTATGGACTATGAAACCACAAAAATTAGTTATACCAACTTTTGTACCCAAACTTGTCAAACTTTAATAAAAAGTCAAGAAAAAGCACCTTCCATTTAAAAATATTTCCACACTTGAATTCTTGATTTTCATATTAGAGAAATACATGTGTAGAATGTACATACCAGCTTAATTTATTAAGTGGTATGCCCGGCTGATCCAACAAAGCAGAAAACCTAAAGAAATATGAGTTCTCAATATGATTATTTTTTTTAATTAATGGAAATCATATCGTCAAACCACCCATTCCGAATTTAAGCGGAGCATATAAAATCCTCGATTGTCCAGACTTTTACAAGAAACACACTCCCTGAATTCAAACCCAAAACCTGAAGATCAGATCTTTAATCATATACCACCAAACCATGCTTCTTGGCTAGGGTTTTGATATCCTTTTATGCTAGAAACCTGGATACATATTGGATTATTCTTTTTGCCGTGACTTGCGTGGTGAGCTCGAAAGTGAAACTGGAATGTGCAAAAGTTTGTAATATTAGTCAATGGTGCTTGCTTTTGAAGTTAGCCAGCTTCCCTTTGTTGACTAACCCCTCATGAGTCATGAGCAATATTATGAGGACTGACAACGTGACAAAACATGGATGAAACTCCTATAAAAAAATATAGGAAAAACTTATGTGCGCCGGTCTTTGATAAATATATATTAAATTTGAAAGTAATCAATAATAATACAGGAAAAATTTATTGATTAATACATAATATATATTCATTGGATGATTTCATAAGACATGTTTCATATATTTTTTTTTCTAAAAAGTAGATACCGTGCAGTGACAGTGTTACAATACAATGTAAAATATAGATATTATTCACGGGAGAGTACTATTTTTTTGGAATTGTTAGAAATCCCGCCGTCAAACTATTCCTTCTGGGCTTAGGCTAAGCAGGTGAAATTAGACCTGGCCGCCGGTTCGGTTCCGGTTCGGAACAGAACCGAACCGGCCGGTTCCCGGTTCGGTTTACGGTTCCCCTTCCGTTTTTTTTTTAATAATAAATTTTAAAAAATAGAAAAAATTCTATAATCGTAATGTTTTTTCATACTATCACATCATTTTTATAGAATCATTTTTTTATAAAATTCTTTTAACATATAATCTTTTTTATAGCCAACTCTTGGCTAGTGTTTTCTTTATATAAGCGATGTGAGATATTTGTTACTTGGCTATTGTGTCCCACATCGCTTATATAAAGAAGTCAATAACCAAGAGTTGGTTATAAAAAGGATATGGACATTCATGTTTTAGTATTGCAATTTTAAACCTCATTAAGTCATTATTATTAATAAAAAAATTGAGATTTACTTGTGGAACCTTACGGTTCCAAGAAAATAATTTTTTATATTTTTTACTTCTGGTTCCAACCGGAACTGTTGGAACCGCTGGAACCGTTCGGTTCCAGCCGGTTCGGTCAGGGTAAGAACCCTAACCGAACCGGTCAGGTTCCGGTTCCGGAACCGGAACCGGAATCGGTTGGAATCGGAACCTTGGCCGGGTTTAGGTGAAATCTCTGGCTATCACAGACTCTTATAAGAAACGAACTCTTTGAATTCGAATTCATAACCTCAAGTTGAGATTTTGAACTTTACACTAAAAAAAAATACGCATTTTTTATGAGGATTTTGTCCCTATTTAATTCCTCAATCATTTTCCCAATATTATTAC